>ML778917.1:1051988-1118882 GCA_009831015.1 Picea engelmannii | reverse complement strand
GAGAGTTATGGCCATGTGAAGTTGGAGAACCCTCATGAGTCATCTAGAAGCCCCAAAAGGTCAAAGTAGTCAAAGTGATTGCAAAGAAGAAATTATTTAAATAATAAAGTGAAGTGATGAGTGTACTATAAGTCAAAGTGGATACAACAGAAATTATTTAAATAATAACGTTAATGGAGAAATTACTAAGTGGACAAGTGGTTAGAAGTGGGTTAGCCCTAAAATAAGGAAAGTTGTTTAATATGGTTAGAAGGTAACCCCTTGAGGAAGCTACATAAAAGTATAAGAACTTATTTAAATAATAAAGTGAAGTGATAAGTGTACTATAAGTCAAAGTGGATATAAAAGAAATTATTTAAATAATAAAGTTAATGGATAAATTACTAAGTGGACAAGTGGTTAGAAGTGGGTTAGCCCTAAAATCAGGAAAGTGGTTTAATATGGTTAGAATGTAACCCCTTGAGGAAGCTATATAAAAGTATAAATAAGAGGAAAGGGTCTCTCATTTTAATCACACTTGAGCATATTGAATATCTACAAGTGACTAAGGTAACCAAAGGATATCTAAGGCAAATTTCATAGGGAAGGTGAAGTAAAGAAGGAAGAAATTCAAGGGAGGATAAATTATTTTGATGATTCTTTCTAAGGTATGTTATTTACAGGTCATCTCACCATTTTCACAATAACATTTTTTCTAGAATGATTCAGACTATGAAATCTGGAGGCCATTGAGGAAACATATCCAAGTAGTTGTTATACAAATTTCATCTTGTGGGTCATTGTATTTTTTGGGTTACACTCCGTGGAAAATAGGGTTTGTGGCTAGTCCTGAAACTAGTCTAAAATAGGTATTTCGGGTAAAAATGTCATAAATTCTTCATAAAATATCCAAATTTAGTAAGACAAAATGTATTGGTTAGAGTATAGTATTTAGTATTTTGTGTACCATTTTCAGATCCATACAAAAAATACTTTATGCGGGGAATGCTCTACAAGTTATCTCTCTAGAATAAGCCAGAATTCAACAAGGTATGCCATTTTTTCTATAACTCATTTTCTGAGAGGTTCCAAGTAGTGAAACCTAGAGGAATTTCATAAAGAAACTGAAGAACATCGTGTACTATTTTTAGATATTTATTAATTGCATGTACATAGTTATGATTATTTCAAGTTAGGGTTGTTGACTAATCCAAAATTAGTCATGTGAGACTAAAGCAAAGTTTGATGAAAATGATATTCTCTTGTTGTTAAAGTTAAGGAAGTTGTGTAGGTATGTGATCATATACACCAGGTCTTTTACAGAGTTACAAATCAGATTTGGATGATGAAATTGATGAGGGATTTTGGTTGAGCTACATGTTGGGTACATGGTTGAGACAAGTAGTTAATGAGTTGGCACATATATGAGGTGTATAATTGATGATGTTGGTACATCTTGATGAGTCATAGTTTATGTGTATTTGATGCATGATTGGTACATATTTGGTGCATGGTTGATGCACTCGTTGATGGTATAGGTTGAGGTACAGGTTGGTGTATGGTTGATGCACTTGTTTATGGTACAGGTTGATTACAGGTTGTTTGGTACAAGTTGTTTATAGGTTGTTACAGGTTGTTTGGTGTAGGTTTATTGGTACATGTTTACAACAATATATCTCACAGTGATAGTGTGACAGTGGCTCCATCATTCTACATATATTTTAGGGTGGTTGGACGGGGCAAGAACATGTGGTTGTAGCCACTTTCCGGTTGTAGTCAGAGAACATAGGGGGTTGTAGCCTCCTTCTGGTTGTAGACATAGAATTGGAGAGTTGGAGATTCCCTCAGGTTGTAGCCTGAGAAACTAGGGGGTTGGAGCCTTCTTTCAGTTGCAGCTAGAAAACAAAGGAAGTTGGTGCTTCCAATGAATGTAATTCTTAAAGACATATAAGAAAAATCATTATGTGGTTTTCTCCCACTTTGGGTTTCCACGTAAAAACACTGGTGTACTGTATATGTGTTTGATTTCTCATTTGTTCATTGTTTATTTACTCTGAAACTATTGGATGATAATGATAAATTGATATAACACTTGCATTTTATGGTTAAAAATGATTAAATTTCTCTATTACTGATTCACCCCCCCTCTCAGTAATCCAACAACATCTCACACATGTTATGTTGTGCAAAATTTCTACATCTCTTTTCCACTCTTTTAATTTCACAAATTATTCCTCCGTTGTTTGTGTGGATGCCTCTATTTCCTCCTTGTCATTATTTTACAAAGTGAACAATTTTATTTCTTGACATTTATTCCCTTTTGAACATTTTCTATTACAACCAAAGCTTGATCTTCTTCCATTCATTTCCTTCTCTGATATTTGAATAGGTTGAGGCAAGGTTTCCCTATGAGGCACAAATCAATCTATGTTTCCTACACATGTTCTAGTGTTGGACTTGTGTTTGGCCCTATTCTTGGTTTGAAGCATTTTTTTAGGATGTTTTAAGCAAATCTCATGTTTAATGTCTTCTTTTAATCCACCCATGTAAGCTTCCAACATATGTTTGGTGCTTATGTCATCATGCCTTATGACCAATACCTACAATTCTAAATTATAATCTTCCACATCACCTAAGAACTTGATTCTTGTCAATTGACCAAAGTAGTACTGTTCCCAAACTTTTCCATATTGTGCTTCCCATTTTCTTGTAAATAAACCCCAAGTATAATGATAAGAACTAGGATTCCTTTTAACTACCCATTGATACCATTGATAAGATCATCTGGAAGTACAAAGTTTCTAGTGAAATCCTTTGCTTATTGTCCATAATATTATGAAATTCAAAATATTGATCTATTTGGTTCACCCATGTAAAGATTTTGGTTCCATTGAACTTCCTTAATTCAACCTTGGGAAAGTGGAAACTCTTAGGAACCCATCCATAATTAGCTCCAACATTATAGTTCACTCCTCCTGGGATATGATTATTGATGAAAGGTTGTTCAACTTGAATACTATCTTTATTTTTTGGAGTTACTTGGGTCACATTATCACTTTTAGAGAGCCTCTCATTCGAGCATGAAGAATATTGATTTCCATTTGTTCTAACTTCTTTCCCAAATACTTTTTGTGTCCTTCTTGGAAACATAAATAGTCATCATTTTCAACATTATATCATCGAGTTCCTTAAACTAAATTTGCAAATTGGATATTTGGTACTTAACTCTTCACTTTCTTCATAAGCCGTGTATGAGCTCTCAAGAATTTTAGTAGGTGTAGAAATTTTCCCACCACCGTATGCCCTGTTAACCAAAAATAATATTTACCTATAATTATCATTTTTCTTCTCTTTATCACAATTTGAATCACTCAAAATATATCTTCTAGTCAAAAGTTATGCTAATTTCGAGATAACATACCTTTTAAAACCCTAATTTGGAGATGTCCTACTAGTTGATCTTTCTGTTGAAGTATCTCTACAATTTCAACCGCTTTGAGTTCAAAAAATTTCCATGTAGTAGCCTGACATTTCTTCTCTACAATTCCATAGGTTTTATTAATTTCTAACATGTCAATATAACTTATGGTAACTTTCTCAAAATTTTCTTATTTTTCTCCCTTTAGAAGAGAAAACTTGTACATCCTATCACATGCCCATTTTTTACGATCTACTTTTGAAATTTGGGCCCGAAACATTATGGTTCATCCTATTTCCAATGAAATGAGTGGTACTCAATTTTGATCTTTTTAGAATTAGATATGATTGTTTTACTAGGAACACCTGCTTGAGACTAGTTTTAGGACTAGTAAAAAACCCTAACTTCCATATCTTGTAACTTGAAAAGTATAGTGAATTAGAATCTGAAATTTTTACCATAGGTACTTCGTCATTTTTTCATAGTGAACTTAAAATTTCATAATTTGAAACATCCCCAAAAACATTTATAGTGAAAATGGTAGGATAGATCATTTTGAAGGAGTCAACCAAGGATCGTATGCTCTAAAACTAAATATTGTGAACCAAATTCCCCAAATAGCATAAAAGTAGAAATAAGAAGTAACTTAGTTCTTTTAGAATGATAAAGAGTCAATTAATAAGAAGCCACTTCGAGGGGGAAACCTCCCTTTACAATATATCTAATGCACAAGATAAGACACATATACAAAT
This sequence comes from Picea engelmannii, assembly GCA_009831015.1. NCBI lineage: Eukaryota > Viridiplantae > Streptophyta > Pinopsida > Pinales > Pinaceae > Picea > Picea engelmannii. The sequence goes on along the minus strand of ML778917.1, from coordinate 1,114,733 downwards.
TAATCTCCTTTATTATAAATAGAAGATAAAGTGTTCATGATGTAAGCTACCACTAATCTCACCTATCCATTACTAATATATTAATAACTAATGAGGATTTGGGCCTTGATATCCAATCTTTCTCAAACTACGTTAAGTATTGGTCTAAGATTTTCTTTTATTTTTTGCATCAAACCTTTTTCTACAGTAAAAGATTTAGACTCATATACTATAACATGTTCTCCTTTATCATTTTCCTCCTTAGAGAGAAGTATGGAGAATGTAGACTCAAAGTCCTCATGCTTGAAAGTTTGGGGGCTTGTTGTAGATATTTGTTCCTTTAGATCCACCAAGACTTCCATTGCAATATTCAAATTTTGATATACATAAGCCACAACTTCCTTTGTTTATCCTTATGCTCATCAGCATTAGGTATCTTACTTAAATCCTTATGGATGCTCGCAACATGTGATATGATATCTAATTCATATCTAGTGATACCATATAGATTATGACGCATGCATGTAGTTTGATAGTTACTATAATTTTGAATTCATATCTCAGGAGAATATTTTTCATATTCTGGATTTTTATAGTGGAGGAAGTCAAGGTCCATTGTTAAAGATCCACCTTCTATGAAGTTTGCAAATTTGCTAGAGGAAGGTATGTTTTGGGGAGAATTTGTTAATCCCCTAGACAAATTCCCATGTAAATCCCTAGACATTGAGTTGTTTTATTTCTATTGTTATATTAGTATTGTCAGCTAGACCTTTTCATTGTAACTGTATCATTGGTGTCATATATATATATATATATATATATATATATATATATATATACCAAACAGACCTAGTTCTAGGATCATCTCATCGTTTACATTTCTCTTATTCTAAAACAAGGTTTCCTCCTCGAATAGGCTTCACATTCATTATTCTCTCTTTATCAAGGTGTGGAGTTATCTCTCTCTCTCTCTCTCTCTCTCTCTCTCTCTGATCCGAAAAGATCTTTTAAATGACAATGGTTGAGTTATTAAGCATGTGTTAATTAACCAATTAGGAAGTTGAATGAAAGAGGAATAAATATGAATTAAACATAGAATCCACTAATCATATTCAGATCTAGAAATAAACATGAAACAACAATAAATCATAACACTAATGTGATAATGGAGTTCGACAATATCGCCTATGTCTCTAGGCCTTTGTCTCAGTGAGTGTGGCTTTCTTATTTCTGTTCAAATCTTTAAAATTACATCACAACAATGCCAAAATGTTAAAAAAATAATATAATCTTGTTCTACCATATCTTTAGAACCCAAAAAAAGAAACGACACTAAAATCGGATGACCGGAGCTTCCAGAAATGGCCCTCAAAGGTGCGCTCCTCAACAACTTCCCTGCAAAAAAATGGCTTTGGCTTGGCAAATCTTCAGCATAAAACTTCTCTGACTCTCCTCTCATGGCTTCAAGAAGCCCTGGTTTATATAGATATGAAGTTGGTAACCATCTCCCAACTTCTCCCCAAGATTTGGCCTCAAAAAGGGCCCAATATCCCCCCAAAAATACCAAAATCTCTCAATTATGCTGAATAAAACAATAAAATCACTATTATATAGTTTAAAAACTACTTTGGAAAATATATTGGGGTGTAGCCCCTATTTTTTTGGCCTCGGGTCACTTGGCGTGCTCCACATGGCCAAGTGCTAAGTGTTTGTGCGCTAGCCCCTTGAAGTTCCTCTCTTGGTCGTATGTTTGAAGTTCATATGGCCCTCGGGCTAGGCTCCGCATGCAACTAGTTTGTTGTAGCCCTCGAAAATAAACTGGTGGTTATGCCCCTGGTCGGTGGGCTAGCCCAACTGACCAGGGCTAACCCCTTTACTTCCTCTCTAACTGAATACAGGTTGGTTCATATGCACAAATGTCGAGAAATAAGGGTTATCCCTTATCCACCTCCGCACCGAACATTAACTGGGGTCTGGTCAAGTATCGTGGTCATATTTCTCAAGGCTGGGGCTAGGCCCCAGCCCTTTTCCACCAAGATGTACCACATTTAACACTTTAAATAATATATATTCCCATTATATAACAAGTACATGTGCAGGCGGGTCGGATAGCCCGGCCCTGCCAAAATCTTAGCCTAGTGGGAGGTCACGCATTCAAAACTCATGCGCTCCACAAATTTTGCCAAACAATAAACCAATGTAGGGGTGCCACATGGCAGCCCATGACTGGGCCACGTGGCACCACATTATTCACGTGAACCAGCTAATGTATCAAACCAACATTCGTCCACTTGTCAACTACCCAGTCATCAACCTTTCCCAGTCACTATCTGCCACATGTCATACGTACACAGTATAGGTGTGCCATGTCTCACCCTTGCAGTGGTGACATGTGTCACTGTTGAATTGGTCCACCTATACCTACCTGACACGTTATCCATCCGTACACCTAGTCATCCTGCCACATGTCACCTCCAGATGATGCCACGTCAGTTCCAACTGTGCCTGCCACGTCAACTGTATGGTCTTACAGCTTGTACAGTCAACTGCCATGTGGCACTGTATAGACTCTATAGTCATCAAATGTTTTCCTGTTTGGAGAAATGGACAGATCGTTATATCTGGAGCATACGATGTCTGTTTGAGCTCATTCAAGTTGTGTTGGGTTCGTATCAATGAGGTATACGCACACGACCACTTTGAAGCCATTATGAGAACTCTGATTTTGAGGCCTTTCTGAGCCCCATCAAGCTCATGGATCCAATTCTAGATCACACCTCCCCACTAAAGACCTTTTGGTCCCAAAAAAATTGTTGAACAGTCATCAAGCTCTGGATAGGCCACTCGACGTTTTCCCTGTCTTTAAAATCTGTCCTGTGCACCCGTCTCATCAAGATCAACTATAACACAATCATGATAACTGACAGCATATTGTTAGCCATTTCTACCCTATCACATATTATTGAAGCCACTATCATCCATGTTGTCAACCTTACTAATGATAGCATAAAAAATATGACTGCAAATGATCTGATATGTTTGTAATATTTTCATGACATTAGCTTATCTTGAAGCAAATTGTGATTGATTTTCCATTCTACAATCATCTCTTGTTCTTTCTTAAGATCGATTACTTGACTTGAAACAATTATAGGTGTGTTTCTTTCTTGAGCCGCCTTTCTTAATTGTTCCATAATTTCAAGAGTTTTATTTTCCTTTACATGATGAGCATGAACCACATATTCTTGACCTTCTTTGGATAAATGATATTGATTCTTTTCCCTGTAGAAGATTTCTTTATGATCATACAAATATGGACTACCTAAAACCATTCCACATTCACTTAGTGGCACCACATCACATGTTACCTCATCCACAAACTTATTTGAAATTGCAAATTTTAATGTGCACTACTTTGTTATGTGCAATTGATGTTTATTTCTTATCCATTTAAGTGTGTAAGGCTTATGATGCATCTGTGTTTTTAATCCCAATTGTTTAACCAATTTCTCTAAAATTAAGTTAGATTGAGATCCACTATGTATCAATGTGTCTAGCTTAGTGTGCCTCATGATGACCCTTATGTGAAACAAGTTACTTCTACAATCAAATCCTTCACCAATTATACATGCCATACCAACCAATGAGACTTTAGATTCATCACCTGAATCTGATCCCAAGTCTGTTGGTCATGTTGTTGTTGCAACTGTTTTCCTCCCTTTCTTCTCTTTGAACCACTTCGGTCTCTTCTTGGGATGAAATTGCCAATAAAGGTCCTCATCATGCCCCTCTTTCTTGAAATGCTTGCAAGAGGGATTCTCTTCCTTTCTTGTCACTACATTTTCCTTCTTGTCATGCCACTTTGTTTTGTCCTCTTTCCTTGAAGAAGATTCCCCTGATACACCAACACCTATTTTCCATGCTTCAATGTATGTCGCTTGAATAGAAACCTCTTCAAGATTAGTAGGTCCAAACATGAATACAATGTTTTGAATATGTGTAGGTAAACCTCCTATATACTTCATAAGAGTTTCTTGGGTATGCAAAGGAATATCTAACATCAATGCCATTTTACGAAAGCCATTTGTGTATTCTTGCATTGTTTGTCCTATTCTTAGTTTAAGAGATTTCCATTCAATTAATTCTTTCTATTTATAACCCAAACGATATAATTTCTTTCTAAGTGCAGAAATAAAACTTTTCCATGATGGGAATACATTACTCACTTGTTGTGTGACATTTTGCAACTTGCTTTTCCACCAGATGAGTTTTGTGCCTGCAAGTCTCAATGATGCCAATATGATTTGAGTGGCCTCATCCTTGATTTGTTGCAAACTGCAATAAACCTCCATATGTTTGACCTAATTTTCAAGCTTCTCTACATAAACTTCACCATCATACATGGATTATTCAAATTTAACATCAAGTTTTAATAAAGGCATTTCATTATTATGTTTATGGACATGTTTCTTTGCGGTGCTTTTAGAACTTTAACTTGAAGAAGAAGGAGAAGAAGGAGGTGAAGGAGGAATTTGAGGAGGATCCTCTCCTTCTTCACTTTTCTGCTTTGAAGATTCACCCAGATTTGGCTTCTTTCGTTCCAAGTAATATTCATACAAAACCTTCAACATCTCCGACATGGCGAAGAAAGTTTTTCAAAACTCTTTCTCATCCTGAAAAAAGTCCCTCTTTCGATGCCATATTCTTGCTTTCAGAAGTTCTCTTTATCAATCCAATAAATGGATTCTCTTCAACAAAATCTCCTTCACCACAATGTATCTTTTCCCTGGTTAACATGAAAAACTCAAATCCAAACGTCAACTAGCTCTGATACCACTTGATTCGAAAAGATCTTTTAAATGACAATGGTTGAGTTATTAAGCATGTGTTAATTAACCAGTTAGGAAGCTGAATGAAAGAGGAAGAAATATGAATTAAACATAGCAGCCATTAAGCATATTTAGATATGGAAATAAGCATGAAACAACAACAAACCATAACACCAATGTGATAATGGAGTTCGACAATCTCGCCTACGTCTTCAGGCCTTTGTCTCAATGGGTGAGGCTTTCTTATTTTTGTTCAAATCTTTAAAAGTATATCACATAAGTGCCAAAAGGTTACAAAAATAATCTGGTCTTGTTCTAGCAGATCTATGGAACCCAAAAAAAGAAACAACACTGAAATTGGATGACTGGAGCTCCCAGAAATGGCCCGCGAAGGTGTGCTCCTCAATAGCTTCGCTGCATAAAAATGGCTTTGACTTTGTAAATATTCAGCATAAACCTACTCTGAATATCCTCTCATGACTTTGAGAAGCCCTAGTTTATATATATCCAAAGTTGGTAACCATATCCCAACTTCCCCCTAAGATCTGGCCTCAAAAAGGGCCCAATATCCCCCAAAAAAAACCAAAATCTCTCAATTTTGCCAAATAAAACAATAAAATCACTATTATATAGTTTAAAAATTACTTTGGAAAATATATCGGGGCACAACCCCTATTTCTCTAGCCCCTGTTCACTTGGAGCCCTCCACGTGGCCAAGCGCTAAGTGTTTGTGCACTGGCCCCCTCAAGTTCTGCTCCTAGTCGTATGATGGAAGGCCATTATGGCCCTTGGGATAGGCTCCACATGCAACTGGTTTGTTGTATCCATTGAAAATAAATCAGTGGTTACCCCCCTGGTCATTGGGCTAGCTTGATCAACTAGGTCTAACCCCTTTACTTCCATGCTAACTAAATACAGGTCGATTCATATGCACAAATGCTGAGAACCGGGGGCTATCCCTTATCCACCTCCACGTTGAACATTAACTGGGGTCTGGTCATGTATCATGGTCGTATTTATGAGGGATGGGGCTATTCCCCAACCCTTTTCCACCCATATGTACCACATTTAACACTTTAAATAATATATATTCCCATTATATAACAAGTAACATGTGCGGGCGGGTGTCCCCGAGGTGTAGGACAGTCGGTGATGGAGTGTGATGTTAAGGCACTCTGTGATGTTAAATTCACCAGTTCGAAACTTGAGGGGACAAAAACTCCAACTATGTTAAGGGTTGGTGTGGCTCAGGTCGGGTGCGATCCCCGAGTGATTTTGATGGCTTAGATGCCCCTAAGTCGTGGTTTCTCAGCCACATGATAGTTCCGCAGGTCATAGACAAACTAGCAAAAAAAAAAAAACATGTGCAGGTGGGTTGGCTAGCTCGGGCCTGCCAAACCCTTAGCCCGGTGGGAGGTCTCATGTTCAAAACTCATGCTCTCCACAAATTTTTCCAATCAATAAACCAATGCAGGGGTTCCACGTGGCAGCCCATGACTGGGCCACATGGCACCACATTATTCGTGCGAACCATCTAACTTGTCTAACCAACATGCACTTTCCAGCTATCCAGTCATCAAACTTTCCCAGTAACTATCTGCACGTTTCTTACGTACATCATACGGGCATGCCACATGTCACTGTCAGATTGGTCCACCTATACCTTCCTGACACGTCATCTATCCGTACGCCCAGCCCTCCTACCATGTCTTACCTCTAGATTCTTCCACATCAGTGCCAACTGTGCTTGCCATGTCAGTTGTATGGTCATATGGCTTGTACATTCAGCTACCACGTGGCATTGTACGAGCTGTACAATCATCACATTTTTGCCTGTTTGGAAAAATGAACATATCATGATATATGGAGCATACAAAGTCCGTTTTAGCCTGTTCAAGTTGCGTTGGGTTTGTATCGATGAGGCCTATGCACACGTACATTTTGAATCCATTCTGAGAACTTTTGTTTTTAGGCCTTTCTGAGCCCCATCAAGCTCTTAGATCCAATTCTGGATCACTCTCTCTGTGTCTATGTGTGTGTGTATGCTTTCTCCCCCTCAAAGAGGATTCACATTCATTATTATATTTTTATCAAGGTGTGGAGTTACCTCTCCCTCTCTCTCTCTGCTATTTTGGTCATTTGGTGCATAACATTGGGTTTCAGAGCATACAGTCCTAGGATTTTTCTCATTCAAGCGAGTCATCTTGGAATTTTCATTATTACTTTTCTTTTGAAGAATTTTAAGACTAAAATTTTCAATATAGTAAGGAGATATAGTGAAGTATGTCTGGTAAATATTTCAGGTACTAATTCTTTATACTTTCAAAGATACATCATATGTATGTTAGGGTTTGTGAGTAGTCTTAAAATCAGTTTCAAAAGAGTTATCTAGAAATTTTCACTACAAAAATATTTTGAAAAGGTTTCAGACTATGAAATTTTCAAGATCCTGAAGAGACATAGTGAAGAAGTAGTGGTAAAAATTCCAGGCTTTGGATTGTTTTAATTTATGAGATATAGGCTGTGGAAATTAGGGTTATTTGACTAGTCCTAAAACTAGTATCAACCAAGTGTTCTTGGTAGAAGTGGTATATTTGAAGCTTCGTAAGTATAATTTGAGTGCCACCTATTTATTTGGAGAGGGTATAGACCATATTAGTTCAGGTAAAAATTTCATAAACATATATTAAATATTGGTCGCATGCAATTCCGTACAAGTTTTCTCTCTAGAAAGGGCCAAAAATCAGCAAGTTTTTGTAAAGTTTCCATAACATTCATTTGGCACATCAAATTATGGTAAGGACTATGGAATTATAGAGAAGAAATATTAGAGTACTATAGACACAAATATTAGACTCAGTAGGGCCAAAATTTAAGAGATACATCAGGACAAAGGTCAGTTAGCAAGACAATCTCCCAATTAGGATTTTAAAGGTGCGTAACCCCCAACTGGCATAAATTTTGATTGGAAGATATGTTTTTGTTGAATAAAAAAAAATTATAAAGAGAAAAAAAAAGAGTGTTATTGTTGTTGTCCCACATGGCAAAGGGAATTCCAAAAATTAGTTCACCAACTAAACCTCCAAAAATATCAACCGTGACTCAAGAAGAAAGAGAAGAGATTTTACACCACCTATCCAAATTGGAGAACCAATTTAATGAATTAAGTGTTAAGTCAATAAAAAATAATAATTTTATGAAAACATGGAACATATTATACAAATGGAAAATAAGATGGATAAAAAGATGGAAGAATCGCAAATTTGCATTTCAACCATCTTGTTACGTACCCTAGATAGGAGATTCCCTCGAGGAGACATCATGATACAAGGATATCATGTAAATGTGCAGGAAATATATATTGAGCCCAAAAATCATGATTATTCATCACCTCCAAATTTGCATCATCGAGGGTTCTACCCGACACCAAGGAACTACTTAATTCCCAAGATCGATATGAGTAAGTTTGATGGTAAAGATCCTATAACATGGATATTCCAGATGGAGAAATTATTTGATCTACACCTAGTGCCAACATTACCAAAGGTAACTCTTCCATCTATCTATTTAGAAAATGATAAATTTATCTAGTATCATTGGCTTTGTGGAAGAAAAAATGATTATATTATCACTTGGTCCATTTTTATGGATGATTTGATAGAAAATTATGGGGATATTAAGAGCAATACATTATTTAGTCAATTGATAAATCTTCAACAAAAAGGTCCAATTACAGAGCACATTCAACAATTCCAAAAAACAAGTCTTAGGGTAAATAACATTCCATGGTATAATTTATTAGATTTTTTTATTGGAACTTTAAAGGAGAACATCAAACATGAGGTGTGTCTCTTTGAACCTAAATTCCTGGAGCATGCTTTCAGCATGGAAAGGAATGTTGAAAGTAAAAATATGGCCACTACAAGAGTGATCTATAACAACTATAGAGCACACCATGCTCCCTTTTTTAACCTCATTCAACATACTAGGTTGACACCTCAACAAATGGATGAAAAAAGATAAAATGGACTATGTTTCAATTGTGATAGAAAATACAGTGAGGGGCATAAATGTGATGAGAATAAATTATTCTACATAGATTGTGAACAAGAAGGAGATCAAGAATTGGAACCATCACATGATATAGAACTAGAAGAGACTACTCCAAACATATATTGTCATGCATTGAAGGGCATCAGTACTCCAAAAACCCTCAAGATACAAGGATATATCAAAAGGAAAAAGGTAAAAATGTTAATTAATTATGATATTACCCATAAATTAATTAACTACAAATTAGTGAAACTCTTCAATTACTTTGTATATCCAACACCATATTTTCAAGTAATGATTTCAGATGGAGGTACCATAAATTGTTTAGGGAAGTGTCATGTTATTAATATCAATATGGGGGAGTATTCATTAGATAGTCCCATGATTGCAATCCAAATGGGTGGAGTTGATGTTGTATTAGGGGTCCAATGGTTACAATCATTGGGAACTGTGGCCCTTAATTTTCAAAAAACATTAATGAGATTTTCCTCAATAGGAAAGGAAATTGAACTCAGAGGTATGTAAGGGAATCCCTCTAAAGTGATAAGCTCTAATAGCATGAAAAAATTAATCAAATAGGGATACCATGGTGTACTTGCACAATTGTGCTCACTAGATGTTCAAACATCTAGACTTGTTGTTCCAATGGATGTCCAAAAATTTATCGACAATCATTCCAAGGCATTTGAAGAGATTCCTAAGGGTCTTCCACCTGCTAAATATCATGACCATGCTATTTATTTGCAGCCAAGAAGTGCACCACCTAACAATAGTCCTTACAGGTACCCATATGCACAAAATAGTGAGATTAAGTGTATGATTCAAGAAATGTTAGAAGTTGACATCATTAAACCTAGGCTAAGTGATTTATCTTCACCAGTGGTGATGGATGCAAAAAAGGATGGTTCAAGGCATATGTGTCTAGATTATAGGAAACTCAACAAAATGAACATTAAAGATAAATTTCATATTCCCATCATTGATGAATTATTAGATGCATTGCAAGGAGCAATTTTTTTTACTAAGTTGGATCTTCGCTCTAGATATCATCAAATCAAAACAAGGCAAGAACACATTCCCAAAACAAACTTTAGAACACATGAAGGTCATTGTGAGTTTTTGGTAATTCCATTTGGCCTTACTAATGCACCTTCAACATTTCAAAGATTGACTAATTCTATTTTCAAACCCTTACTCATAAAATTTGTGTTATTATTTTTTGATGATATACTAATCTACAACAAATCATGGGAAGAACACGTACAAAATGTTGACATGGTGTTAAAACTATTGAAAGAGAAAAAACTATATGAAAATCTCTCCAAGTGTTCCTTTGGGGTTCAAGATGTGGAATATATAGGTCATATTGTATCTCATGAAGGTGTCAAAGTGGACCCTAGCAACATTAATATTATGGAATGGCCAATTTCAAAAAATCTTGAAGAATCTTAGAGGATTCTTAGGATTGACAAGATATTACCACAAGTTTGTCAAGAATTATGGTCAAATAGAAGCACCTCTGACATTGTTATTAAAACATGAGGCATTTTATTGGACTCAAGAAGCGACCAAAGCTTTTGAAAATCTTAAAGAGGCTATGTTTACAACTCTTTTCCTGGCCACAACTGACTTCACAAAAACCTTTATTGTGGAATGTGATGCCTCAAGACAAGGCATTGATGTAGTTTTAATGAAAGAAGGAATGCCCCTTGCCTTTGAAAGTAGCTAGATTAAAGGAAAGGACTTACTCAAAACAATTTATGAAAAGGAAATTTTTTTCATGTTACATGTTGTTAATAAGTGGCACCCTTTCCTAATAGGAAGAAACTTCAAGATAAAAACAAATCATGATAGATTGAAGTACTTCTTGGAACAACTATTATCTTCGGAAGAAGAACAAAAAAGGGTTATAGATATGTTATCTATTTCCATTCCACAATATAATTGGGTGGAATAATCAAGGATGGAATGGAAGCAAGATCAAAAGGTATGAAAGATCATTCAACAAATACAAGGGGACCCAAGTGCATTTGATAAATTTGTGTGGAATAATGACTTATTGTGGTATCGAGATCACTTATATTTATGTAATAATTCCCAACTCAAATAGAAGGTCCTTTTGGAATTGAACACTTCTCTTATAGGAGGACATTCAAAGTTCTTGAAAAATTACCATAGCATCAATAATTACTTTTTTATCGGAAGGTATTAAAATTGATGTTCAAACGTTTGTGTTGGAATGTGTGGTTTACTAACAGAATAAGGGAGAGACAATCAAGACCCTGGGTCTCCTACAACCATTAGCTATACCAAGTGAATGTTGGGAAGAGGCTTCAATCAATTTTATTACAGGTCTATCCAAGTCCAAAGGAAATAATGTCATCATGGTAGTAGTGGATCGAATCACAAAGTATGCCCATTTTTTCCCTTTCTCATCCTTTTAAAGAAAGTACAATAGCCATAACATCCATGGAAACAATTTAGAAGCTACATGGAATCCCTAAGATCATTGTAAGTGACAGAGATTGAACTTTCAGTCGAAATTTTTGGACTAAATTATTTTCTTGTTTGGGTACTCAATTGACTCATAGCTCCAGTGCCATCCTCAATCCAATGGCCAAACTGAGATTGTGAATAAATTTGTAGAAGGTTATCTTCTTTACTTTGCATCCGATAAAAAAACACAATGGATCAAGTGGTTTCCCTTGGCAAAATGGTGGTACAACACATCCTTCCATACTTCATCAGAAATGTCCATCAAAAAAGGTGGGGGATTTGTTGGAGATATTTGTTCCTTTAGATCCATCAAGACTTCCATTGAAATATTCAACTTTTGAGATACATTAGTCACAATTTCCTTTGTTTGTTCCTTATCTCCTCAAAATTAGGCATCTTACTTAAACCACCATGGATGCTTGCAACATGCGACTTGATATCTAGTGCATCTTTAGAGATATCATCTAGATTTTGACTCATGCATGTAGTTTGATAGTTACTGTAATTTTGGAGTTGCACCTATATATATGTATGTGTGTATGGATTCACATATGTGACTCCTAATCTCACTACATGTGCTAAGAATGAAATCACGGTGATTGGTTTTGGTAATGGAACCTTGATTGTTTAGTATTTCACACAGTTGGCTATCCCTACCTAATGGATTCAATAATTTACACCCATTTCAGCCTTACTACCTCATGTAAAATCTAAAAGGTTGACACTAGCCTCCTTTAACATTGGTCCTATTATTGAGCTAGAATGCACATAGTCATCGGGACCTTCTAATTCATATGATGGATCACATGAAGACTGTGTATATTGTGAAGCTGTGAAAAAATCCCTTTGAGTACTTTCCCATGATCCCTGGATGGTAAATGGGGTAAATTGTCATCTATGATCACATAGCCTAACCCCGAGGGGATTAAGAGAGTTGAACCCATGTCTCCTTCAGAAAACCTTCGAGTACTTTCCCATGATCCATGTAAACGGGGTAAATTGTCATATTTGATCACATAGCCTAATTATGAGGGGATCAAGAGATTTTCCCATGACCTCCCCAACTTTGGGGGAGATATCTCACATATGTCTCATGACCATCAGAGTTAACCCTCGGGCCTATGTATTTATGTGTACACACACACATAGGAAATGCATACATACATATATATAGGAGTATGTGTGTGTGCACACATACATATATGTATGTGAATGTGTGTGTGTGTGTGCACATATAAATGTATGTATGTGTACACACACACGCACATACATACATATGTATGTGTTTGTATGTGTACACACACACACCGATATAATATATATATATATATATATATATATATATATATATATATATATATATATATATATATATAAACGAATGTAAATCCATCTCAACCTCATTTTTTTTAAGCACCAAGAGAATTGAGCTTTGATTTATTTTAGATCCCTCTATATGCATAAGAAATATCAAGTTAATATGGACCTATGATAATTACAAAATTCAATTCAAAATTATATATTCAACTTTTAATTATTTATTTAAAATTGAATATTTAATTAAATTTTTTCAAATTAAAGCTACACAACCTAATTAGAAACTTATAATTAGTTTAACCAACTTATCAAGAACATAATCAATTATAATTAACCAATTTTTTTCTCATCTTATAAATAAACAACACACTACAAAGAAACTACCTTATCTTATGTAGTTACTGCAATTTTGGACTCGTATGTCAAGAGAATATTTTTCATCTTCGAGATTTTTATAATGGAGGAAGTCAAGGTTTATGAATATTGGAAACATTCTAGAGGAAGGGATGTTTTTGGGAGAATTCTATTGGGAGACTGTGAAGACTTTTCTCTTCAGAGAGAATGTCTTAACATATTAATGGTGATTAGATTAGGAAAGGAATTAATAAATTCAAAACAATACTTGTAGGAATTATGTTGTCTTTGATTTCAACTTTTTCTATCTTAGTAGGAGTGAACATTTCAAGTACAATTAATTCCTTGACATGTTCTTTAGGAATTTAAGGGCCTCTAGTTTATGGCATAGCTTCACAATATACACAGTATTTGTGTGATCCATCATTTTAATTAGAAGGTCTTGAGGACTATGTGCATTCTAGCTCAATAATAGGACCAATGCTAAAGGAAGCTAGCATCAACCTTTTAGGTTTTACAAGAGGAGGTAATAAGGTTGAAATGGGTGTAAATTATTGAATCCATTATGAAAGGATAGCCAACTGTGTGAAATGAAAAATAATCAAGGTTGTATTACAAGGATCAATCACCATGATTTAATTCTTAGCGTGTGTAGTGAGCATAGGATGGAGAGGGGATATGGTAGTAGTTATGAACTAGAGAATAATTGTTGTGTATAATTTCATAGGTTGACTATCAAGTGACATGTAAAAACCCGATAATTGGATGTAGACTTGTAGTAGGGTGTGAAATATGAGAATCTATTATGCTAACAACATATTGTGGAATGACAAAAGACCAATGGCACCATTGTGTAGAGGACCTTCAAAACCACGAACAAGTGCATCTTCAAATTGGTTATGCCTTGCATCAATAATACAATAGATACTTGAAAGATTGAGGCCAATACAAGCTAAAGGACTTAACCCAAATGGAATAAGGCCAAGGTGAACATATTTATATCCATTATCAAGACACCATTGGATATATTTAGAACTAATTAGGGGTACTAATAAACACATTACATTAGATTAAGATGGATATTTGCAGAACAATATTTGACATGGGTAGAGTCTTTAAGGCAAAATAAATCGAGGTCATAATTTTTCTCTAATACTAGTAAATCATATCTTAGTCTTTGTGGTGGAGCTTCTTACAACTCGAACACTGAACTTAACATGACATAAAGATAAAACACATCATAACAAATCTAGTACATGGATTTGATACAATTATACAACGTGGATTGATATCATACAATTCTATAAAATTTGCATGTTATATGTGTGTATCTATAGATACTATAGTACGTACAACATACGTACATACCATAGTATGTATACATATATACATATTGTAGTGTATATGCATGTACATGTATATATGGGTGTGTGTGTACACACACATGCATGTGTGTATGTGTGTATGTGTGTGTGTGCATATATACACAGTATATATATATATGTGTGTGTGTGTGTGTGTGTGTGTGAATATATAAACAATTTATGCATGCATGTGTGTGTACACACACATATATTGTGTATATAAACTATATATGTACTACACTTATATATGACACACACACACACACACACATACACTATGTATATTATACATATGTATGTAAATAATACATATTTGTATATATATACACATACACATGCATATGTGTGTGTGTGTGTGCGTGTGTACAAATATGTATTATTTATATACATATGAATTATATACATAGTGTATGTGTGTGTGTGTGTGTCATATATAAGTGTAGTACATATATATATATATATATATGTTTGCATACACACATGTATAGTATGTGTATGTTTATATACGCATATATGTATGTATTTATGTGTATTTTTTTTACCCTTCGAGTACTTTTCCATGATCCCTAGATGGTAAACGAGGTAAATCATCATCTTTGATCATAGAGCCTAACTCTAAGGGGATCAAGAGACTTGAACACATGACCTCCCCAAATTTGGGGAAGAGATCTCACATATGGCTCATGACCACCTAAGTTAACCCTCGGGACTATGCATTTGTGTGTACACACACAAACACATATACAATATGATGAAGGAGCATCGGCAACAGAGCATAAGCGTGGGAGACAGTTGGGCGCACTAGCACACATTTTGAAATATTTTGAATTTTAAACATCAGTGTATTAATGTAATATTTGACAAAACTTTTTGAGTTATGAACATATTTAATGATCGGAGGCTGAGACATCGCATAAGATCGATGGGGAATGTATTTTTTTTATGAATCAGATTGCAGTACATATATGGAGCTTGTGCTCTTATCTGTATAACTTGATATTTATTGTAATAGATGTTAAGTAGTTGATAGCATTTAATTTCAATAAGATAACGTAGAGTAGTTGGAGGGAAAGTCTCGAAGATAATCTCTTTGTATAAAGCTTTGCAATATTGCCCAGTAGTTTTGGTTGATGGTTGTTGCAAGGCTGTTGATAGAAGATAGCAGATCAATCTAGTATATGTTAAGGAGTAGTGAAGAACACTGTATGAATGTATGTAAGTTTCAATGAATGAATATAATAGAGGAATATAGTTCCAAATGTGTTTTGTTATGTTTATGCCTGAGTAAATGGTAGCCTTTCTATTATTTTCTAAATTCTCTATTATTTCTTGTTCCTAAATCCATGACTGCATTTGCATTGTTGAATGTATGAGTCACTATGAATATTAAATAAGTTTCAATTGTTTCTCTTCATTGAGCGATTGCAAGGTGTGCATAGTGTCTGCAAGGAGTGTGTGACTGAGTCTATTTCGACTAGAATCTCATAGGAGATAGTGAAACTTATGTATGCAAGGAGTGCATCGACGTTTGCAAGGAGTGCATGAAATAGTTTTCATACTCAAAATCTCAGGAGGGATAGCATGATTTTAGTCATGGGACACATAATTTGTTGGAGAATAGTCGCGAGAAGTGAAACGTCATCCATAGAGGAGTCAACTATGGAGGAAACTTATTGCAAGGTGTTCATAGATTGATATTTCAACTAAGTGTCGAAGGAGGCATTCAAAGGAATCCAAGGAAGTAAAGCTCAGAAGAGAGAGTGGTGGGAAATATTCAAGGATATAAGTCCCTGAAGTCTTCACTGAAATCAGTGGAAAATATTTGTTCCAGAGGGAGACGAATGATTCCAGACCACTAGATCTGGTAAAGAGATGAGGAGGATAGTCGTGGAGTGTTTTGGTACTTCAGAGTTCGGTAAGTTTGAAGGCTTGATGATAGTGAAGTCGCGAATTCCAAAGTTGTGAATGAATCTCAGTCGTTGATCACGAGGAGTACGTGGTTGTGGATTAAGGAATTATGGAATCAGAAGCAGAAAAGTTGGGAGTGAGAGGCTTAGAGTTTTGCGAAGTTGTGAAACCCGAACCCTTGTGGGGCCGATGAATCTGAGGAGATTCATGGCAAGAGTTTGGAGATTCAAAACAATGTGTTTCAGGAAGAAGAGAAGGGAGAGTTCAAAATATCCCCAAAGCTCAAATTGCAAAGGGATAGACCCACGTTCATAGTCATGTTCATCAGGAGGAAAAGGGACGAAAGGAGTCACTTTGACTCATTATTTTAACGATCCTAGACTGAGAGGTAGAGAATCCCTTTGGAGGGAAGGGGGTTTGTTCCAGAGTGGTATCAGAGCGAGTAATATAGAGGAGGAGGAACCACATAGTCACTTTGAGAGAGGAGGAAGTTCCCAAGGAAGACAGAGTGGTGGTAGAAACTCTTTTCCCAAAGGAAGAGGAAGAGGTAGAGGAGGAGACGTAAGGTGTTATGCCTGTGGAAAAATAGGACACATGTCTTGGGATTGTCCTGAGAGGAAGAAAGGAGGTGAAGATCACATTTCGAAAGCACATAAGCAATATGTTGAGGAATAAGGTGTAGAGGATGGGAGATCCTTGATGATGATGAAGATTATTTTGAAGCAAGAGCCAGAAACGGAAAAGCCAATGCAAAGGAACAATTTGTTCAAGAAAACTTGCAAAACGAAGGACATGTTTTGCAAGGTGATAATTGATAGTGGGAGAACTAGACAATTAGTATCCATGAAGATGGTGGAGAATCTAGAGTTGGATATGACTGCACATCCAATGTCGTATAAAGTCCCATGGTTGCAGAAAGGTCATGAGGTAACAATCACTCAACAATGCCTGGTTGAATTTAAAATCGAAGCATATAGGGATGAGATTCTGTGTGATGTGATTCGTATGGATATCTATCATGTTTTGTTGGGAAGACCGTCGCAATATGATAGGAATGTTATCCATGATGGGAGAAGAAACGCCTATACTTTGGAGAAGAATGGTAGGACACACATGTTTCTACCAATTGAAGAAAATAAGGTGAAGGATGAAGCCAAAGTGAGCATACTTCTCATGAGTGGGAAGGAACTCCTGAACGAGGTAAAGAAGGAGCAGGAGATGTAGTTTTTTGTAGTGAGGAAGCTGAGAGTTATCCTTACTAGTACTTCGATGGACGATTTGCCTGAGGAATTTCAGGAACTGTTAGAGAATTTTGTGGATATTGTAGTGGATGAGTTTCCAAACTCATTTCCACCTATCAGAAGTATCAACCATCACATTGAATTGATACCAAGAGAAAGCCTATCGAATAAAGCAGTGTATAGATTGAGACCTCAAGAGAATGAGGAGGTGAAGAGACAAGTTCAGGATCTATTGGACAAAGGATTGGTCAGATAAATATTGATTCCATGTGCAATGCCAACTATATTGAGCCCGAGGAAGGATGGAGGATGGACAATGTGTGCAGACTCAAGGGCCATAAATAAGATCACCATCAGGTACAAATTTCCATTACCAAGGATGGATGACTTGATGGATTTCCTAAGTGGAGATAACTATTTTTTGAAAATAGATTTGAAAATTGGATGTCACCATATCAGAAAGAGGGAAGGTGATGAGTGGAAGACAACATTCAAGACAAATGAGGGGTTGTATGAATGGCTTGTTATGTTGTTTGGCTTAACAAAATCCCCGAGTACTTTTATGAGGATGGTGAATGAAGTGTTAAAATATTTCATCGGTAAGTTTGTGATTGTATATCTGGATGATATACTAGTATTTAGGAAGACTAAGGAGGAACACTTGAGACATTTGAAATTAGTTATCAGGAGGTTACATCAAGAAAATTTGTTGATTAATCTGAAAAAGTCCTCTTTGATGAAGACAGAGCTCATATATTTGGATTTTTTTATTTCTTCAAATGAGTTGAAGATGAATCCAAAAAAGGTGAGAGCGATCAGAGAATGGACGTCACCGAAGAATATCTTTGAGGTAAGAAGCTTCAATGGATTGGCAAGTTTATATCGAAAGTTCATCATAAATTTTAGTGGTATTAGTGCTTAGATGATGGATACAGTAAAGAAAAGAAACAAGTATTTCAAATGGACATAAGAGGCTGAGAATAGCTTCAACATATTTAAGGAGAATATAACTGAGAAACCAATTATGTTTTTTCCATATTTTGGAAAGACATTTCAGGTAAGATGCGATGCATGTGGAGTTTCAATTAGAGCGGTCTTAAGTCAAGACAACAGACATGTTGCATATTTTAGTGAGAAACTAAATGAATCTAAGAAGAAGTGCTCCAGATACGACACGGAGTTCTATGCCATAATTCAAGCCTTGAAAAAGTGGAGACGCTATCTTGTGCCAAATGATTTTGTTTTCTATAGCGATAACCATGCTTTTCAATTCATAACCCGACAAGAGAAATTAAACTAGAGACATGCTAAGTGGATAGATTTTATGAAAAATTTAACTTTTGTCATTAAACATATTTATGGAAATGCTAACAAGGTTGTTGATGCGTTGAGCAAGATAATTTTGATTCTGCGGGAATTTCAAGCCAAGACCTTGGAGTTTGACCACCCTAAGGAAATGTACCATAGTGATCCAGATTTTGGAGAGGCATATAAAGCATGTGTGAATCCTGTACTCAAAGACAAAATCCAGTGGGCCAAATATATGATTCATGATGGGTTGTTTTTCAAAGGATGCCAGTTGTGCATACCAAGATGCTCGATGAAGTAGAATTTGTTGAAGGAAAAGAAGAGTGGAGGTCTAGCCAGACATTTTGGCCATGAAAAAACATTTTCCCAATTAAACGACTCATATTATTGGCCAGGTATGAGAGCGGAGCTGAAGAGATTTTTGAACAATTTAGATTTGTCAATATGCGAAGGGGAAGAAATAGAACACTGGATTGTATCAACCATTCCCTATTCTAGAGAGGCCTTGGGATGCAATAAACATGGATTTTGTGTTGGTATTTTCAAGGAAACAAAGAGGAAGTGATTCCATATTTGTGGTGGTGGATAGGTTTTTGAAGATGGAACACTTTAACCTGTGCCAAAAGACCAATGATGCAACACATGTTGCCAATTTGTTTTTCAAGGAGGTTGTGAGACTCCATGGGTTTCCTAGGAGTATAGTTTCAGACAGGGATACCAAATTTGTTGGTCATTTTTGGAGGATGTTGTGGAAAAATTTGGGGACAGAGCTATATTTTAGTTCTGCATATCATCCACAAACGAATGGACAGACCGAAGTGGTGAATAGAAGTTTAGGAGATTTGCTGAGGAGTTTGGTCACTGAACACCATAGCCAGTGGGATCAAATTATAGCACAATCTGAGTTTGCATATAATGACTCAATGAATAGGAGAAATGGGAAAAGTCCATTTCAAATCGTTTATGGAATGAATCTGAGAGGAGTGTCAGAGTTAAGATATATAAATCAGAGCGAGTTTAGGAGCATTGGAGCTGAAGACTTTGCTGCAGAGATGCAAGAAATTCACAATCAGATCAAGGAGAAGTTGAAAAGGAGAAGCAGTGAATACAAGCGTAGATCTTATCAACATAGGAGGAAGCTTGAATTTGAGGTTGGAGATCAATTTCTAGCACATCTAAGGAAAGAGAGGTTCCCGAGGGGAACATACAATAAGTTGAAATTGAAAAATATAGGACCATGTAAAATCCTGAGGAGATTTGGTGAGAATTATTATGAGTTAGAACTGCCAGAGGATGTGGGAATATCACCCATATTCAACATTACAGACATGTATCCATACAGGGGAGATAGAGTTGAAGGACTACAAGATCAAAGAAATATCCAGTGGCAGAAACAGATGCCTATAGTAGAGAAGTTGCAGATGGAAGAGATCATAGGTCAATGGGTTGGTAAGAAGACCAAGAGGAACACATATATTGAATACTTGGTGAAGTGGAAAGGACGACAAGTAGAAGATTCCATTTGGGTCAGTGAAGCATAGATCCAGAAGCATGGAAGATCAGTGCAGGAGCTCATGGACAGGAGTCCATGAATTTTTCATCCAAGGGAGTATGATGCAAGAGCATCGCCAGCAAAGCACAAGTGTGGGAGATAGATGGGCGCACTAGCGCACATTTTGAAATATTTTTAATTTTAAAGATTACTCTATTAATGTAATATCTGATACAATGTTTTGAGTTATGAACATATCTAATGATTGGAGGCTAAGACATCACATAAGATAGATGGGGAATGTATTTTTTTTATGAATCAGATCGCAGTACAGATATGGAGCTTGTGCTCTTATCTGTCTGACTCGATATTTATTGTAATAGATGTTAAGTAGTTGATAAAATTTAATTTCGATAAGATAACGTAGATTATTTCGAGGGAAAGGCTCGAAGAGTATATCATTGTATATATATTTTTAATATTTCCAAGTAGTTGTGGTTGATGGTTGTTGCAAGGTTGTTGATACAAGATAGGAGATCAACCGTGTATATGTTAAGGAGTAGTGAAGAACATTGTATGAATGTATGTAAGTTTCAGTGAATGAATATAACATAGGAATATAGTTCCAAATGTGTGTTGTTATGTGTCTTCCTAAGTAAATGGTAGCCTTTATACTATTTCTTGTTCCTGAATCCATAACTTCATTTGCATTGTTGAATGTATGAGTCACTGTGAAGAGTAAATAAGTTTCAATTGTTTCTCTTCATTGAGTGAGTGCAAGGTGTGCATAGTGTCCTCAAGGAGTGTGTGATCGAGTCTATTTTGACTCGAAGCTTAGAAGAGATAGAAAAACCTATGTATACAAGGAGTGCATCGATGTCTGCAAGGAGTGTATGACAGAGTTTTCATACTCGAAAGATCAGGAGGGATAGCATGATTTCAGTCACAGGAGATAGAAGTTATTGGAGAACAGTCGTAAGAAGTGCAAAGTCATCCACAAAGGAGTCAACTATGGAGAAAGTTTGTTGCAAGGTGTGCACAGATCGAGATTTCAACTAAGTGTCGAAGGAGGCGTTCAGAGGAAGCCGAGGAAGTAAAGCTCGGGAGAGAGAGCAGTGGAAAATATTCAAGGAGAGAAGTCCTTGAATTCTTCATTAAAATCAGTGGACAAGATTCGTTCCAGATGGAGACGAATGATTCCAAACCACCAGATCTAGTAAAGATATGAGGAGGATAGCCATGGAGTGTTTCGGTACTTCGGATTTTAGCAAGTTTGTAGGCTTGATGAAATTGAATTTGTGAATTATAAAGTCACGAATGAATCTCAGTCGTTGATCATGAGGAGTACGTGGTTGTGGATTAAGGAATTCAGGAATCGAAAGCTCGAAAGTTCGGAGCGAGAGACTTACAGTTTCATGAAGTCATGAAACTAGAACCCTTGTGGGGCTGGAGAATCCGAGGAGACGCGTGGTGGGATTTCCGAGATTTGGAACAATGTGTTTCAAGAAGAAGAGAAGAGAGAGTTTAGAATATGCCTGAAGCCTGAATTACAAAGGGATAGACCCACGGTCATAGCCGTGGTCACCAGGAGGAAAAAGGGACCAAAGGAGTCACTTTGACTCAGTATTTTAATGATCCTAGACCGATAAGTCAAGGAACCCTTTGGAGGGAAAGGGATTTGAGACACAATACATACATATAGGTGTGTGTGTGTGTATACACATACATATATGTTTGTATATATGTGGTTTTATGTGTACACACACATACATGTATGTGTGTATGTGTATGTATGTATGTATATTATACACAAATGGCGCATAACACCCCCCCCCCCNCCCCTTCTCCTTCACTTTCTCTCATTGGGGGCTGCTCAACCTCTTGGTCTAGGATCATTCAATCACTTAAGTCAGATCGACTCTTTAGTTCCCTGCTGGAACCCAATTCAATTTTCACAGGTCCCTCTTTCTCCAAAGTGAAGGTCCTTTCAACCCCGCAACTCTCTTCTTGGCCTCTTTGAAGAAATTTAACCACAGGAGCTAGCTCTTTGTGCTAGGCCCCTTCTCCCATGTGACCTCGGGCTGTGTCCCGGGGCTAAACCATAAATGGCACTTCAGGCTTCCGGCTTTTTCCTTTTCGCAACAACCAACTCCTATTTTCCCAAACTCTGAATCAGTGAATGCAAATGGGTGTGAGGATCAATAGTCCCTGTCGACTCCTTAGATCAATGACTGTCATCTATTTTGGACTTTGTCCTTCAGGATTATTTTCCACTCTATTGTCATTTTTTATTCTGGAGCACTACTTCTCCAAAATACGTGGATCTCCTCCATGTGTCCTTCTATATCTGACGATCCAGATTCACTCCACTCTTCAGGACTTCATGAAGATTGCCCTTTGATTTATGAAAATCTCTGAAAACTCTATCTCCCAAACCTCCTGATCTTTCGCCACATGTATTCTCTTGATGATGGATGGTTCCTCTTGGCTTCAAAAATTCGGTCCAGTTCTTACTCCTGTGCACACTTAGCACTCTTCTCGTTGTCCGAGACTTGGATTGCTCTCGGCCTCTTGCACTCCTTGCAGAAACTATCTACGCGACGACATTGATTCTTCTGAGATTTTGATGGATTGAACCTTTAAGGTTCTCGACGTTTCTGCATCCTTCTAAGGAATTTATGGTGCCCTCTTGGAAACTCAATGCTCCTCCTCCCAAGATTTTATAACGAAATTCCTTTTCCTTGGGCACACTCCTTGCGCTTGATTGATCCTTCACACAGTTGTCTCTCAACACTTCATCTAAGTGTTGGCCTGGTACACTCCTTGTACAATTCTTACTTTTGAATTCCTGAAATCCTTCAGGTTTTCCAAGGCAACTTCTATATCCACTCAATGCACACTTGTAGAGCTTCCTTTTCTCTCAGAGTGTTCAACAACTTTGGGGCTTTCCTCATTGTCTCCAACACTCTAGAACGTGTTGGTTATGTGCACACCTTGCACCTGCAATATTCCCTCGTATCTGAGTTCTACAAAGTTTTCAACAACTATGTGAATGTCCTCCTTTGACACTCCTCTCATCATAAATCAAAACCGAATTCCCCTTGTGCACACTTGCACCTGCTCGATGCCCTCCTGACAGAGCTCGACAAAATATTCAACAATTCTTCTTTTTCAGTCTTTGCACATTTTCTCCTCTAAGGTATTCAATAACCTTGAGGCTTCCCTCTGAGTATGAAAAATATTCTGGTGTGTCTTCCTGGCATGTTCTTCTCTAACTCGAAAGAGTTTAGAAGCATTCTCCTTGCGTTGGCTCACATAATTTCAACACTCCGTCGCACACTCCTTGCACTTAGCCTAAAGAACCCAGAAATAATCCATCAACCTCACAAATAGAGGATTCTATCACTATCTCTGCAGATGAAAATTTAACTCACACATATACATCATAAAAATACATAGACACACAGACAACATTCATCAAATACAGGGAACCATACACAGAATCATATGCAGGAAAAATTGTTGTCTATGTATTAATATGAATGTCATTTTACAATACGTGTAGGCTTGGACTACAACACAGTCTTGACTCTTCTCTCCTATCAACACAACCAACCTGAGTGTCAACCAACCTCTACTGGGAAACAATACAAAGTTTTATACAAGAGGGCTTGATGATCTTTCCCTCCAATCTACACTGGTGGTGTCTAATCACCATTCAAAATGACTATCTAATGAGGCATATTACAATGAGTGGAAATATAGCCCAAATTAGGTCTAGATCCTTCCTATCGTCAGCCACTTAAGGCAACCTCATCTATAGCCTATGTGAAGGAACGACTTGGCTCTTCCATCCCAAAAACATTCAATTTCCTTAATTACATTTAAATTTCGAGGCAAAACGAGAGTGGTGGCACCTCTCCCCTCCTTGAATGCACACCAACTTGCTAGACAACTGGCACGTGCTGAGGTGGAGTGATGCTCCTGCATCATACTCCACTTCTATGAAAATTCATGAGCTCCTTCTCATAAGCTTCCCAGCTCTGTTGAAATCCTCTTGGATCCCAAACTTTCTCTTGGAGTTGTCATCTTTCTCCTTTGTTTTGTTGCTTCTGTTGCATCCCCACTACTCGGGCAGGTTTTCCTATGTTCATCTTCTCCTTGCTGACAGCTTATTTTGCTGACTTCAAAATCAACTCCCTTATCTCCTCTATGAATTCTTCCATCTTCTCTATTGTCTGGATTTCCTTATGCAATCGGCTTGGCTACAACTCCTCATGTTGGTCGATGAGTAGACCAGCCTAGTCCCCCATGCTACCTTCATCTTCTGTGATGTTGACTGGACACTCTGCTTGTGAATCTAACTCCACAGGCTCCTTACTGAGTTTTTTCTCATCTATCTCCTCTGACAGATTATCTTCTTCCAGTTCTACTTGTACTAGTTCGATTCCATCTTTCTCCAATTTCTCCTCATGCTGGCACGTTTCCTATGGCTTGGCTATCCCATGGCAGCCATCTTCTCATTTTGGATTGTCCAACCAATCCTCTAGCATCTTCAATTCTGTCTCCCACTGATTGATCAATTAAAACGTGTGCTCCTCTTTTGTTTCTACATCAACAAAACCTATGCTAGCCTCTCCTTGGTTGCTTGGAAGGAATATTTTGATTCCTCCAATAACTAGAAGGCTCCTCTGTTCCTCCACTTCTGTGATGGAACTATTTAAATTCTCATCATCTTCATTCACGCGACTTGCAACTCTACATGAATGTTCATATGGATGAGGCCTCTATTCAACCTCCTTTCCATCTATTAACAACCCTTGTTGACCTGAACTCTCAACTGATCTAATCTCTTCTCCCTTGCCCACCTGGAAAATTGGGATGTCTCCTCTACCCTCCTAGATGTTTATGAGATTAATTGATATCTTCTCATTTCCCACCTGACAACCTATGAGAGCTCTACCAAATCTCTTTCCCTCATCACTAAGGTTCTCAACATGCCTCAACCACCTTTTTAACACATGTTTCTACCTTTTGTCCAACAACTTCTGAACAAGACATTTGACTTTCCTTTTTAGAGGCCATTTGTACCTCTAGCATACCTTTGCCTCATGCTTCATATTTAATTCTAGCTACTCTATCTATTCTCAGATTTCACTGAGCTCCTTGTTGATTTCCTCTTTTCTCTTCTATGGGTAGACGTCTCTTCAACCTCTCTCATGGCCTTCAATAACCATATTTCTTCACCTTCATCCCACCTGGTTGTTTACCATATTCTGCACACCTTGCAACAATCTCCACAGAGCATCACACTATGTCTCCCCTCACCTATTGTCTACATGTGAAATTATGATACCACTTGATGATATTAGTTCACTCATTCGTCTCTACTACCTGAAAATAATTTCAGTCTCTGATAGCACTCTGGTGCAAACCCCCCCCCTCTCATTCACATTCTCTCCTCAGGGGTTTCTCGACCTCCTGGTCTAGGATCATTCAATCACTTGAGTCCGATCGACTCTTCTGTTCCATATTGGAACCCAATTCAATTTTCATAAGTCCCTCTTTCTCGAAAGTGCAGGTCCTTTCAACCCCGCGGCTCTCTTCTTGTCCCCTTTGAATAAATTTAACCACATGCACTAACTCTCTGTGCTAGGCCCCTTCTCCCATATGACCTTGAGTTGTGTCTTGGGGATAAAACTTGAATTAGGCTTCAAGATTCGGACATTTCACAACAGCGAAATCCTATTTCCGCGAAATCCAAATCGATAAACGCAAATGGGTGTGAGGATCAACGATACTTGTCACTTCCTTAGATCAACGACTATGATATATTTTGGACTCCAACCTTCGAGATTCTTTTTCTCTTTGTTCTCCTTTTTTCTTCCAAAGCACCACTTCTCCAAAATATGTGGATCTCCTCCACGTGTCCTTCTAGATCTGATGGTCCATATTCGCTCCACTCTTCACGACTTCGTGAAGATTTCCCTTTTCTTTATGCAAATCTCTCGGAACTCTATCTCCCAGACCTCTTGATATTTCACCACTTGTATTCTTCTGATGATGGATGGTTCTGTTGGATTCAGAACTTCAGTCCAATCCTTACTCCTATGCATACTTAGCACTCTTCTTGTTGCCTGAGACTTGGACTACTCTCAGCCTCTTTCACTCCTTGCAGAAACTTTGTACGCGATGACACTAATTCTTCTGAGCTTTTGATGGCTCGAACCTTTAAGGTTCTCAGCCTTTCTGTGTCCTTCTAATGAATTTATGGTGCCCTCATGGAAACTCAATTATCCTCCTCCCGAGATTTTATGACGAAATTCCTTTTCCTTTGGCACACTCTTTCCGCTTGAATGAGCCTTCAGACGACTGTCTCTCAACACTTCATCTAAGTGTTGTCCTGGTACACTCCTTGTACATGCATTACTTCTGAATTACTAAAATCCTTTAGGTTTTCCAAGGAAACTCCTATATCCTCTCAATGCACACTTGCAGAGCTTCCTTCCCTCTCAGAGTGGTCAACAACTCTGAGGATTTCCTCACTGTCTCCAACACTCTAGAACGTGTTGGTTCTTTGCACACCTTGCACCTGCTCGATGCCCTCCTATCAGATTTCTACAGAGTGTTAAACAACTCTATGAATGTCCTCCTTTGACACTCCTCTCCTCATAACTCAAAACCAAATTCCCCTTGTGCACACTTTCACCTACTCGATGCCCTCCTTGCAGATCTCGACAAAATCTTTGACAATTCTTCTTTTTGTGCCTTCTTTACACATTTTCTCCTCTAAGGTATTCAGTAACCTTGGGTCTTCCCTCTCAATATGTCAAATATTCTGGTGTGCCATCTTGGCATGTTCTTCTCTGACTTGAAAGAGTTCAGACATGTGCTTCTCACGTTGGCTCATAGCATTTCAACACTCTATCGTGCACTCCGTGGTCTTAGCCTAAAGAACCCATAAACAATCCAACAACCTCACAAATAGAGGATTCTATCACTATCCCTACAAGTGAAAATCTAACTCACACATATGAAACATAAATATACATAGACACACATACAACATTCATTAAATACATGGAAACATACACATAATCATATGTAGGAAAAATTGCTCTCTATGTACTAATATGAATGTATGTTTACAATACATGTAGGCTTGGACTACAAAAAAGTCTTGGCTCTTCTCTCCTGTCAACAAAACCAACCCGAGTGTCAACCAACCTCTACTGGGAAATAATACAAATATTTATACAAGAGGGATTGATGAGCTTTCCCTCCAGGCTACACTAGTGGTGTCTAATCACCATTCAAAACACCTATCTAATGAGGAAGATTACAATGAGTGGAAATCTAGCTCGAATCGGGTCTAGATCATTCCTATCATCATCCACTTAATGTGAACTCATCTACAGCCTGTGCGAAGGCATGACTCAACTCTTCCATCCTGACAACATTCAATTGCATTAATTACATTTAAATTTCGAGGCAAAATGAGAGGGTTGGTGTCTCTCCCTTCCTTGAATGTGCACCAGTGTGCTAGACAATTGGCGCATGCTGAGGTGGAGTGATGCTCCTGCATCGAAAAACATGCATATATATAAATAAACCAATATAATTCCATCTCAACCTCCATTTTTTTAAGCACTAAGAGAATTGGGATTTGATTTATTTTAGATTCCTCTCTATGCATACGAAATACCAAATTAAGATGCACCTATGCTAATTACAAAATTCAATCCAAAAGTATATATTCAACTTGTAATTAATTATTTAAAATCATATATTTAATTACAAATCTTATAAATTAAAACTACACAACCCAATTAAAAACTTATAATTAGTTGAACCAACTTATCAAGAACATAGTCAAATCTAATTAATAGATTTATTCTCATCTTTTAAATAAACAACACACTACAAAGAAACTACCTTATCTTATTAACAAGGTTACATGGTAGCTAATCCCTATCGTCAAAAGAAATAAATAAAGATAAGTCATGTGACATGTCACAAGAAAATAATGATATTCATGTAAGGTAGATGCATTTCTATTATTAACATAGTCATCAACAAGGTTGACATCACTACAAGGAGAACACCTTGTAGAAAAGGTTTTTAGTGTTACAAGATTTGGCAAAATCTTCAAAACAAAACTCTGCTACAACCTCAATTATTCCAAGCAGAGGTTTTAGTGAAGGTTTTAACGGATGTTCCATAGAAATAAAAACAATTGTGCAGGTGAAGGTTGTAGCGGAGGTTTTTTTGTCAGTGTTTTTATTGGTAACAAATGCCCCAATATGTTTTAATTAACATGCATAGGTGCGTTCTTACGCAAAATCCACTGGTGTTTTTTAACTAACATGCACTAGTGCACAAACACAATCACAAATCAACGATGCTCTTAAAACAATTATGCATTGGTATCGTATTTTATGTTATATGAAACACCAGTGCTTTATTTTTTATTTTTAACTAAGATTGAATATATATATATATATATATATATATATATATATATATATATATATATATATATATATATATATATATATATATATATATATATATATATATATATATTGTAAATTAAAAGATTTTATTCCCTCAGAAAACTAAAAGTTTTACATAGAATAAGGAACTTGGTAGTTGGCCTGCCTAAAAGAGGAAACCAAAACCGACTCCACGCTCCTTTAAAAATAACCAAAATTGTCCCTATCACTATAGCTAGAATATCCATTTTGATTTATTTTACACATAAGTGGCTTCAAAGTATTTTAAAACTAATCCTGAGGAACTTTAAAGAACAAACCTGAAACATGGACAAAAGGAGGATCATACGCTAGAAGTATCATTTCCTCCATCGCCAGTAGGGTGATGATTTCAAACTGGAGCAAGGATGAAAGGCTTATGACAAACTAGGAAATGACTAGAGGTAGGCTTGCCTGACAGTGAATAAAAAATAATGTCCAGTCGGCGGTTGATGTTCTCCTAATGAACCAATTGATTTGTTGCATTTCTATGAATGTCTAGGAGAAAATTGAGGTGCTCCTCGAAGAAAATATGCATAGTGGAATTAGGGAAGTCCTATGGTGCTCTATTTTATTCCTAAAGGTGGATCAATATGGATTCTTCCTCAATGAAATGATAACCCCAATGGCATGTCAGTGGGTCACGCGAAGAAGCTTGTCCCATTGCACCTATGTTCATTGTAGACTAAGCAGGTTGTTGAATTGGCCCAAGACACAGCATGGATGTCCCGCTATTTCCTCAAAAGGTGGGGTGGGTGAGTCCTTTTCTATGACAAAATAGCTCCAATTCTCCTCTTTGTTGCTAGTATCCATGCCTGACACTTTTGCAATGGGGTCAGCTTGAGGAGAAGATCGGCCTGAAACATTTGCAAGGACACTGACATTTATGTGGTGATTAGAAAGATATTTGAAATAGTCTGTACCTCTTTGAGAACAAATAGGCTCATGAGGCATGACACCAAGGATGAGAGAAACAAATAGACGAGGGGAAAAATAAACTAGGAACTGGGCATGAATTAAACTCTCCAGAAGAGAATCCAAGCAGGCAGACATAGCAGAAAGAAGAATCATGTCAAGAGTAGTTGTGTGACACATAAAAATATTCATGATCCAACCTATTAAGGGAGCCATAAAATTGGAGCTGACATCGTCCTTTGTATTACCACTCCTAATTAAACCCGATGTCATCTTGAACCAGAGCATCAAAATTCCCATGGAACAAAATCCCCCAGCAGATATCCCTGCATTAATGCGCGACCTTGAAAATTGAATCATGGAGGAGAGGCAACAAACAGGGGTTGTCTTTAATTGCATGGTTGGGTTCTTGTCACCCCATTCGAGGAGTTGCAATCTGAGTTGGCTAGGTCTAGGAATTGTTGGAATATTGGGGGAAATTGGATTAGAATTTGAATCATAGAGGATATCATCACCCCTTAAAACAACCCCTTCATTAGCAAGTTTATCTGCAACTTTATTCACTTACCTATGGACATGAGAGGGGATAAGAATGAGGATGAGATGAAAAATGGATTACGAGATTTCAAGAGAGATAAGGATGTGCCAACTGGGGGGGCGTTTAGTAGGGTTAGATCCATGGATGATTTTGGTAGCAAGAGAAATGATTATTTGGGAGTCGCCCTCTATGATAAGTTGCTTCAGACCTAGATGAGAAGAAATTTGAATGCCACGAATTAATCCCCATAGCTCTGTTGAATTGTTGGTATCAAACCCCATATTTCCTACAATTATATGGCTGATTTGCCCCTCAATATTTCTGATTACCACCCCAAAGTTGGTTGGGCCCGGATTTCCATTAGACGCTCCATCGAAATTCATTTCATAGAATCCTGGAAGGGGACATTTCCAGGTGTTTGGACTTTGAGTGACTATGGTGCAGGGATTGGATCCAGTGGGAGATAGGGAAGGGTCAATGTTTAGATGCCACTGGGAGCGAATAATGATCTCATTGGGATTGAAGGTGAGGTCTTCTTCAGACCACTATTGTGATCTCACGGTTTCTTGAGTGTTGTAAAAGATCTTGGACCATACAAAATTCATTGAGGAGGGCTTGGAGTGAAAGACCCTTTTGTTTCATTCTTTCCATATTTTCCAGACAATAAATCTTGGAAGCTACTACCAAATTCTGTTGAGAATTGGAATTTTGTAGGAATCCATTCTCCACCTTTCTGTAGAGTGAATGATGTTGTCTCATACTCAATCTGTTTTCCTCATGATATGAACCACCTTGTCCCAAAGTTATGAACTCAAGGGACATTGATTCAAGAGGTGTTTCAGATATTCCTCCTATTGCAAACAAACAAGACACACTGAGGGCCCAATAAATTCCTTTCTATTTAAATTATCCCAGGTTAATATTATGTTTTGTACTAGAATCGAGAGAAAAGTGGAAACCTTCGGGCATAACTATGATTTCCAAATGGTATGCCAGATCAGATTCTTGGGAAGTAAATGAAATTGTGCTTTGAGATAGTAGGATTATTTGATAGTAAAAGTACCAGTTGTAGAATTCCCCCATCATAAAATGTCTCAGCCCTCTCATCTGAAAATCTTCCTCAAGGAAGCAAATTCCTACAAGGATTCTAAGTTGCAATCAGCTAGAAGATTAATATCCATGAGAGAGTTTTTCTAGTCCCTCTAGTGAGAATCTAGGGGTGTTTATTTCCATAAGGTGGGTACCTTTATTGTATTTCCATTTGGAATTTGGTCTTGGAGTTGATGCATTGTTTCCAAGGATTGTAGTAGAGGGAGTTGTTTCCAAGATTTTGACCAGAAGAATGTGTCTTGTCGGTCTCTTAATTTCAATAAGGCATGCTCTTGAATGAAGGGTCGATTGCGCTAGGTTGCATTCCAGATATTGGAGCCTGGAATCTGATCTATCATTTTGATTAGATGAGTTTCATTAATATGTGGAGAATATTTTTGGTGCTTCAACCATCTCTGCCATATTTTTGCACCCATTATTTCATTGAGTAGACATGGATCATGGATCCCAAGACCTCCATTGATCTTTGGTTTGCACAGTTTGTCCCAACTGACTAAGGCCCATTTTCTGTCATATTTCAGATCCTACCAAAGGAACTTCCTTTGAATATTTCTGATGGTATTGAGCACATATTTAGGAGTGGCTAAGGTCGAGAAGATATAGGTGGGTATAACTTGAAGGAAATATTTGGAAAGCACCAGACGACTAGCCAGGTTAAGGGTGTAGAAGGCCAAAGAGTTCATTTTTCTGTCATGAGAATCAATGAATTTGAACCACGAAATGTTTCTAGCCATCGAATCCGAGAGTGGGATACCAAGGTAGTTGGATAGAAGGGAGCTTCGGGGGATGCCTAATAGGTGAGAGATGTGGTTTTGAATGGATAAAGGGGTATTAAATAATAAGACCTGGGATTTCTCTATATTTACATAGGTACCTGAATCTTCAGTAAAATAAGAAAGAATGTGATTTAATTTCTTCACTTCATGTGCTATGGGTGTGCCCATTAACATGGTGCCATCCATGAACTACTATGTGAATTTGATGGTTGGATACCATGGAGGGAAGACCTTTTAGGGAGTCATCCACTATGGATGCATTGAAGTAATGGCCGATTCCTTCATCCATAATGGAAAAGAGGAAAGGGGAAAGGAGGTCCCCTTGCAAGATTCATCGTGAGGGAGTGAAGGTTGTTGAAGGGACTACATTGACAAGTATAGAAAATAAGGTTGTGAATGTGAGATTTAATATCCAATTTACCCAATCATTACATAAACCAAAAGAACAAAGAATAGAGTGGATGTATTGCCAATTTAATCTGTCAAAGGTATTTGAGAGGTCATGTATTATGAGCATACCTGGATTTCTCATGGATTTAAGGGAGTGGATCACCTCATGTGCCATTATGAAGTTGTCCATAATATGGAATCCTTCCACATATCCTGACTACTCCTTGGATATAATGAAGGGTACAATCGTCTTGAGTCTAAGAGAAAAAAAATTTCATATAATTTTATATATGATATTGCATAATGCGATGGGTCTAAACTAATTTGGGTGGGTTACCCTTTCCTCCTTGGGTATGGGCATGAGGAAAGTGGCATCGAGAGAAACTAAAACTTTACCTTAGGATCAAGATTCCTCTACAAGCTACCAAACCTCCTCCCAGACCATCGACCAATAGTGGTGAAATAAGTATGTGGTAAATCCATCTGGCCCTGGGGATTTTCCCATTGGCATTTCCTTCATAGAATGATCCACCTCCTCAATTGATATAGGTCACATGAGTGCTTCATTTTGTTCCGGAGAGATGATATTTGGTATGCGTTTATTGATTTTATTGATGGCTTGATAGTGGTAAGGGATTAGCTCCAAAAGAATATTTTTTTAATAATTGATAAGTTCACTCTCCATTTCTTAATTCTCCATGAGTACTTGGCCTTGGTAATTTTCCATTTTGGTGATGTGATTCACATGTATTCTTTGTATCATGGATCAATGAAAGAACTTTGTGTTCTTTTCACCTTCTTTGAGCCATTGTACTCTTGATTTCTGATGCTAGAGGATTTCCTCTTGTTTATTTCTTTCTTCCAACTATTTTTTAAGAACATCCTCCTCGGCCAGTAGGGAATACATGGGGCTTGCCAAATGAATTATTTTTGAATCTCCTC
The DNA here is from genome assembly GCA_009831015.1 of Picea engelmannii. NCBI lineage: Eukaryota > Viridiplantae > Streptophyta > Pinopsida > Pinales > Pinaceae > Picea > Picea engelmannii. Next base: position 1,081,187 of record ML778917.1, on the reverse strand, counting down.
CATGCATTGCTTAATTGATCTTTGGGACTGAAAAATGTTGTCAAACAAATTTTTGTTCCATTCTGTAATATACCATATATGAAAAGTATGCAGAACATAAATAAAATGCTAGAAATGGCAGAATAACAACAATATAACCAGAATAATCACAACAATAGCACTGAAATGATATAAGAATAAAATCAGAAATAACACTTTGATTCAGAAATCAATGTTCATGGGCCTCTTCGAGGGGGAAACCTCCAGTCGAGAAATTCTCTATTACAATAATATCCAAGCTAGGGTTCTCATACCCTCGACTCCTATTTATACTAAATATGTCTATCAAAAGAAGCATCTAGAGGAAGATCCTTCTAGAAGCGGAAGTTTCTATTAGGTCTTCTTACATATGCCTTATTCTATTTTATTGAAAGGCCTTATTAACATTGACCTTTATTACATCTGAATATATTGTTCTGCCTATGTGCGGGTTAGGACCCTAACATGTCCGCCCCCTTAAAAATAACCTTGTCCTCAAGGCTTGAGATGTGGAAATTGTTGCAGAATGGTAGTTGGTTCCCAAGTGGAATCTGCTGGAGTTGTATCTTTCCACTGGACTAGCACTTCCTTGATGGTTCTCTGACATAGGTGACACTCACACTGGTCCAAAACTACTTGTGGTTGTAGCCAAATGGATCCTTCTTCATCTAACTCTTGAAGGTTGGTTTGAATTTGGCACTTAGCTCCAATCACCTTCTTTAAGCATGAAACATGAAAAATAGGATGTAGCTTCGAATGATTGGGAAAAGATAACTGATAGGCTACTTGTCCCACACGCTTGAGAACAGTATAGGGACCATAAAATTTAGGCACTAGCTTCTGACAATGCTCGGCCTTGAGGGAAGTTTGCTTGTAAGGTTGTAGTCAAAGAAACACATGATCCCCTTCTGCAAATTGATGTTCAGAGAGACCTTGATCTGCTTATTGCTTCATGTGATTCTGTTCCATGACCAAATTCTCTTTGAGGGCATGAAGAATAGCATATCAAACTGTAAGTGTTTGGTCAACCGCCTAGACCTTAGAGGCACCCGATAAGTATGAGAGAAATGAGGGTGGATTATATCCATATACCGCTTCAAAAGGATCATGCATGTAGATGTATGGTATGAAGTGTTGTACCACCATTCATCTAGGGGTAACCATTGATCCCATTGATTTTTTTTTTCCAAGGCAAAACACCTGAAATATGTTTCCAAACACTTGTTGACAAATTTTGTTTGCCCATTAGTCTGGGGATGATGAGCTATCCTAAGATGCAATTGGGTGCCTTGTAGCTTGAACATTTATTGCCAAAAGTTGCTTGTGAAAGTTGGGTCGTGATCATAAACAATAGAGTGAGGCATGCCATGAAGCTTGAAGACCCGATCCATGAAAATTTGAGCCAACGTGGATGTTGTAAATGGGTGTTGAAGAGTGCATAAATGAGCATACTTGGAAAGGCGATCCACCATCACCATGATGACTGATTTATTTCCCGATTTGGGTAAGCTGGTAATAAAATCCATAGAAATATCCTTCCAAATAGAAGGTGGAATTGGAAGTGGTTGTAGTGTGCCCAGAGATTTGATTGTTTCACCCTTGTTGCATTGACACACATCACATTTAGCGACAAAATTACGAATTTCCTATTTCATATGATCCCAGAAAAAATAACGTTTGACCCTGTCATAGGTTTTGGTGAACCCAGAGTGCCCTGTTGTGGGTGTAGCATGAAGCTCGGAAAGTATCGTGGATTTAAGATTTGATTGTTTACTTAAATACAAATGACCTTTGTATCAAATCTCATCATGGAGCCAAGAATACCCTAGGGATGTTGGAGCATTAAACTACAATTGTTGGATCAGATGTGAAATTTTTGGATCTTGTATCCATTCCTGGTGAATCGCTTGGAGCCAATTTGGTAAAATGAAGGAAAGAGAAAAAATAGATCCTTCATCTTCATATTTTTGGGAAAGTGCATTGGCAACCACATTATCTTTGCCTTTCTTGTAAATGATCTTATAATCATATCCAAAGAGCTTAGTCACCCATTTTTGTTGCTCTGGGCAGGAAATGCGTTGTTCCAGAAAATACTTGAGGCTTTGATGGTCTGTTTTAATTTGGAAACATTTCCCCAATAGATAAGGGAACCACAGATCAATGACATGTACAATAGCCAACATTTCCTTGTCATATATTGATTTTCCCATATTTCTTTCAGATAGTTTCTTGCTAGTAAAGGCCAAAGGTCAACCCTCTTGCATAAGGACAACACCAATTCCTTTCCCTGACGCATCACATTCCAACACAAAGGTCTTTGTGAAATCACAAAGGGCCAGGACTAGAGTGGTGCACATGGCCATATTCAAGGTTTGAAAATATTGAGAAGCAGTTGGAGTCCAAGTGAAAGAGTTATTTTTTAGGAGAGCAGTGAAAGGTGTTGCAATCTTTCCATAATTCTTGAAAAACTTGCGATAATACCCTGTTAAGCCCAGAAATCCACGCAATCTTTTGAGGGTATTTGGATGAGGCCAGTATTGCATAGCCTAAATCTTTTTAGGATCCACCCTGATGCCATCCTTGCCAACCATATGACCCAAGTATTCTATTTCTGAGGCGCCAAAAGCACATTTAGACTGTTTCAGGAAAAGTTGGTGCTGAGATAGTAGATGGAGAACTCGATCCACATGAGCCAGATGGTTTGTCTGGGTTTTTATATAGATGAGGATATCATCAAAGAAAACTAAGACAAAATGACGGATAAAAGGACAAAAGACAAGATTCATGAGGCTTTGGAAGGTGGAGGGGGCATTACACAAGCCAAAGGGCATGACCAAAAACTCATAGTGGCCCTCATGAGTTCTAAAGGTAGTCTTGGGAATGTCTTCCTCGTCCATATGTATCTGGTGGTAGCCCGGACAAAGATCAAGTTTAGTAAAGAATTGGGCACCACTCAACTGATCCAGGAGGTCATCAATGACATGAATGGGAAATTTGTCCTTAATGGTAAGTTTGTTGAGGGCACGGAAGTCAAGACACATTCGCCAAGCACCTTATTTTTTCAGGACCATGACCACAAGAGAAGAGTAGGGGCTCGTACTAGGGTGGATAATGCCTACATTAAGGAGTTCCTGGACCATTTTCTCAATTTAATTTTTTTGGGCAAAGGGGTGACAATACATACGGATATTGGGAGGAAGGCTTCCGGGTACAAGGGGAATGGAATGATCATGAAAACCACGGGAAGGAGGGATTCCTTGGGGAGTGGAAAATACCCCTTGATGTTTATAAAGGATGGATTAGAGGTCTTGTGACACAAAGGGTGTCTATGTTTCTTGTATGGCATGGAGTTGGGAAATAACACCAAAATGACCTTTTTTGAGCAGCTTTTCCATGCGATGGGAACTAATGATCTCAGGTGAACTGGTGGTGATTCCTTGGAATTTATATTGGTGACCCTCCTGGTCGAATTGCATGGTTAATTCCTTAAAATCCATGAGAATGGGACCCAAAGTTCTTAGACAGTCTGCACCTAACACAATGTCACAACCACCCATGTTGATAGAAAACATATGATATTTCAAGTGGTAGTCACCAATTTGGAGACACATATTTTCACAATTCCCTCCACATTTCATGGAACCACCATTGGCAATCATGATTTGGAAATTATTGACGACATGGATGTAGCAATGAGTTTCTTGGGCAATGCAGAGATGAATAAAATTATGGTTGCTTCCGCTATCAACCAAAATGATGACCTTCTGATGCTTGATGTAACCGATTAGCTTGAGGGTTTGGGGAGCAAAGAAGATAGTAAGAGAATTGAGGGAAATGACCGGTTCTACTTTGGGAGGGTCTGAGGGAGGGGTTATGTCAGTGGTTTCAGGTGACTTAGACACAAGGGGAGTTTCAACATCCTCTTCCGAAATATCCTCGGAGATGGCCATAAAAAGTTTTTGATCCTTACACTTGTGGCCCAAGAAATATTTGTCATCACAATTATAACAAAGGCCTTTGAGTTTGTGTTCAACCATTTCATCCCTGGTCAATTTTTGGATCTTGAGTGGAGCAGAGGGAGTAGTGGTATTTATTGGTTTAGGATGAGGGATAAAGGAGGGTTTTTGGTTTTGAGAAGATACAACTTGTTGTGCTTCTTTATCTTTTTTAGTAGCCTCCACCCAACTTTGAGGCCGAGCCATGAGGACATAGGTCTGAATCTCATCCTTGAGGCCACTAATAAAATACTATCGGAAAAAGGCATTAGACATGCCCTCTGTCCGAAAATCCAAGCGCTCAAAGGTAGTTATGAAGTCTTCCACTGTTCCTTATTTTTTCAACTTTGTCAAATGGCCCAAATGGTTGGTGTCAGTGTCAAAGTGTTCATAAATCTTTTCCACAAAGTGTGTCCAAGCAATATACCCTTGACGAGAAGTTTTTCTCCATTGCCACAATTGCCAACGTTCTTGATCTATATGGAGAACACCATACCGGAGTTTGGCCAAGTCATCTATAATGTTGTATAAAGAAAAATAATGTTCCATTTGGGTTACCCAACCAATGGGGTCCGAGCCATCAAATTTGGTCACATCCACCCATAGAAGGCAGAGGTCACGTTGAAAGTGATGGTGCTGAAAGTTATGGGAATGAGAGGAATTTTCACCTTCAGTCTTTGGGGGTGAGTCAGAGGAAGGGTTATCTGTAGAGATATGGAACTTGGTGCAGAGTGACGAAAAAATAGATTCAAGATGGGTGGTCAGTTCTTGTTTGATTTCATCCATTGAGGACTACATGGTTGTATAGATGGCGACAACATTGGCACTGAGGTGTTTCACTTCTTGTTGGGTCTCGGTGAGACTAGATTGCAAGGTATTGAAGCGATCTTCCAAGTCTTGGCTACGGGTATGGGCCATGAGGACGAGGGAACTGAAAATGGGTGGGTGGGGTCAAAATGTTTTTCACAAAAAATGATATGTATGAATGTGATAAGGGAGAAGAGATGAATCCAATGGAATAGGTCTCAAATAAAGGTGAAACATTTTCCAGACTTTTTTTTTTTTTAACACCTGCAGAGTTATACTCCGGTCTGAAGAATACTGCAGTGATGAAATGCCCAAATTCTTAACCAGGAAAAAATGTGTAGTTACTTGGAAACCCGAACACAGTTGCGTGGCAATAGATCTTGTTTGTTTTAATTTGTTTATGTTTCTGTCCCCAAGGGTTAGGTATTCAAGGGTTCTACAGACAAGGGTTTTCCCTATGCTATAGCTCTATGATATACGTGCGGTGTCCAACAGTAGTACTCGGCCCAATATCTTGGGGCACTAACTAAGGAGGATAGACCATACCCTTAGCCATACTACCCAACTACCTAGGTACTAGAGAGTATCTTCCCAAGTGTTGTTATCGGTGGCACTATAGAAGTTAGGCGACCGATCGGTTTATCTAAAGAGGGCTTCAGGAAATCTAGGTCAATTCGTACATAGGTGTCGCCTGATGCGCTACCACTTGAAGGGGTGCCAATAGGGGTTACAAGGGTGGCCAATAGATGTGTTCTTAAGAACCACTTGTATTTCCTACATGTATGAATCCCTCAACCGCGGGTTTATGCACATAACGATAGATCTCTGTGGCTTAAAGACGCCAGAATATGTCTCTACCCTGAAAAAAAAATTACCCACAATTTTTGCCAAGGAAAGTGCTCTGATACCACTTGTAATATACCAGATATGAAAAGTATGCAGAAAAGAAATAAAATGATTGAAATGGCAGAATAATAGCAATATAACTAGTATAATCCCCACAATAGCACTGAAATGATATAAGAATAACAACAGAAATAACACTTTGATTTAGAAAGAAATATTCATGGGCCTCTTCGAGGGGGCAACCTCCAGTCGAGCAACACTCTATTACAATAATATCCAAGCTAGGGTTCTCATACCCTCGAATCCTATTTATACTAAATATGCATATCAAAAGAAGCATCTAGAGGAAGATCCTTCTAGAAGAGGAAGCTTCTATTAGGTCTTCTTACATCCACCTTATTCTATTTTATTGAAAGGCCTTATTAATATTGACCTTTATTACATCTGAATATATTTTTCTACACCTATGTGTAGGTTAGGACCCTAACACATTCTTGTACAAACTTCTTGAAATTATTTAGTTTTTGTTGAAATCTGTACATGAGGGTTCCACGAGTACCATTTATGGGATAGCTCTTGAAAATATGGGTGAGTGAGTGAGAAATTTTCAAACCAAAAAGGCTTGAATTTAGGCGCGTAGGTGGTATCGATCCAAAATGGAATTGGCCAGTGGTCCAATCTTGATTTGGGGAGAATTTTGACCACTAGCACATGACCTTCTAGCATGAGGGATTCTGAGATCTGAAAGCCCACGCTAAAATGTCATTTTGCGCTTCAATGTCTATGAGATGCAAGTCTTCTATGAGATTTTAAAAGTTTTCACTTTCCTTGTCCAATATTCTAATTCCAACTCTCTTTTCATCCAAAGAGATGATGATGTTGAAATCTCCTCCAATTATCCATCTATGTTGACCCACAAAATTACCCAAGGATTTGAAATTTTGGAAAAAATTGTCCTTTTCTAGTGGTGATTGGGGGCCATAGGCATTTGTGATGACACCCCCCTACTAGAGACAATGGCACGATAATGTGTTGTTATGGTCCAGGTCATGGAGTAAAAGATAACCAAAATAATTTTTGTGGGGTTCCATAAGATGGATAATCCACCCATCGCACCATTATAGTCATTAAATATACAACTACTCTTCCTCCAACACCTTGCAAATATCTCTTCTGTCGTGGTGCCCGTGCATTTTGTCTCTTGAGGAAATAGTATATCTGGTTCCTTTGCCATTATATAGTTGTGGATACCTCCTTTATTTTTTCTCCCAATTAGGACTCTTACATTCCAAGAGAGAATATTCGTGATGATAAAGGAGGGGGGGTGAGAAGAAGCCATGAATGAGCTTTTGGATTTGTCCCAAGCTAATCGTAAAGCTACCCACCTCGTAGATGAGTTGTTGTGATGACTTACAACCTCATCATTTTATTTCCTTGGGAATTTTTTGGTTGTCTTTGTTGGGTCCAGATGAATTCCAAATCCTCTCCCAGATCTAGATGTATCCCCCACCGTGGAGTCAATATATACTTTGTGAACTTTGTATAACTTCTCAAGAGGGAGGGATTGTAGCTCATCAATATCAACATAGTAGTTTTCATCGACCAACATTTCCATGTCTTCCCCCTCTCTTGTTGGTTGGTCCACTACCATCTGAGCACGAGATTTGGACTGTATTACCTTCTCTAGGATTGGATCTAGAATCTTCTTGGCTTTTCCCTTGTGCTTTCTCCATTTTCATGCTTGCATGGGTTTTCCACCTCCTAGGTGTCAATCAATTTGTTGAGAATGCCAAAAGAGTTGATGGTGGAAGGATTTTTGTTTTTATTGGTTTAGGATTTCTTGGATTAGGTTTCTTGCATCCTTGTACTCGGGTAAAGCCATCTTTTTTATTACTCTACTCTTCCTCGGATGTGTGTGGGGGTATATTTAATGTGAAATCCTGAAAGAGATGGTCATGGTCATGACATTTTCTACAATGTAAAGGAATGTGATCATAATGGATAGTTTGTGTCCATTCCTCGTCTTGGTATTTTAGGGTTAGGGAACCTAGAAAATCCTTAGATATATTCATATAAACACAGACGTGAGAATAAAAAGTATACCTTATTTGTCGCATTTCTTCTGAATATTGAACATAGATTCCAAGGGTGTTGCCTATGTCAGTGAGAATTTCTTCCGATGACAACTCATATGGGAGGGAATAAAGGCGAATCCAAACCGATGCAAAGGAGAAATATTCCTTTTATAGGTTGAAGCAGTCTGTCTAGAATCTTAAGTATAAGCCTACAAAGTTGAAGAAGTATGGACCATTTTCAAAGATCTAGTCTTTGTCTTCTAGATTGAAGAAGATGATTTTGAAGAATCCCTTTGATCCCAACTGGAGGTCATACTAGCCTTTTGAATTCCACCAAGCCTTGATCTGTTTGATTAAATCTTGTTTTGAGGGCCAAATTCCCAAAACTTTCCCTATCAGGGCATGTTCCTTCATGAACTGAGTGTTTTCCCCCACTCGATCTGAGTTAAATAATACCTTGGAACAACATTGGTCTATGGGATGCATTTTCTTAGATCTCACATTCAAGTCATTTTTGCATGGGAAGTGTCTGCTTCAACTTCCATCACTTTTCTAAACCATTACTCATCTTGAATAATTTTCTCCCTTATGTGTGGTGGCGGTTTGAATGGTGGTCTTGAGCTCTTTTCTCTCAGTTGTTCGTTGGTGATGACATTGTTGTATGAGGGGGTTCACAGCCCCTTTTATTCAGTTGTGGGAGGGATGACATTAATCCAAGTTGCGTGGGAGATCGCCTATTTTTGAAAATCATTTGATCGAGGGTTTCAGAGGCCAAGGGGAACTAATATCATGAAACCCTAGTTGAAATACTCCCAAAGTTATGTCGAATGTGTAAGTCTTCTTGCACCAAAGTGAATTGACAATAAAAAAAATTCTACCAAATTTGGCTCAAATCCTATTAAGTCTACTTCTACCATCGTACTTAAATACATATTAAAATTCAACATGTATATATGAGCAGACTAGGTGCTAAATACTTTGAAAAATTGGCCTAACAAAAATATACAATTATAAAACATCTAAAGGTGGGAAGATTATCGATCTAGTGCTTCCTATACTTATTCATGTTCTGGCACAATCTCTTCAACTTCCATAGGCTATGATTCTTTTTTCCTTGTACTTCACTTCCCAAAACCTAATTTATTGATGTAGATTGTGATTGATGAGGCATTGCTAGGAGTCTTGATTGTTGACATTCTTGTACCAAAGTTTCAATTCCATGAAGGAGAGATGCCACAATTTGATCCAAATTTCTTACCTTTCTCGAAACTTATCTTAGCTATACTTTTTTACCTTTAGTTGACTCTTCATGTATGTGAAAAATGCACATTAAATTTGGAGGAGAAAATGAATGATGAAGAAACTTGGATGTCAGGATAAACCTGGACTGAAATCTGACTGATCCTTGCATTGAGAAACCACTAGCCAAATGTTTTTCCTACATGCTGCAATGACCTTACTTAGATTGTATTTTAACCAACCAACACCAGCCAGATTCACCACAGAAGAGGAAAGGAGAATCCATGTCTAAATAATTTGAATTAAACATATCACATGCATTGTAATGAATGACTCCCTTGGAACTAGAACCCCAAGACTTGTGTGAGTTACAGCCGAGTTAATGTTGGATGTTGGTGACCAAACCAAATATCAATTGCTCATAGCATAAGCATTATGGGTTATGAAGCCTCTGATGCTCCCCATTCATAATATATCAAATTTTGTCAATCCATGAACCCACCTGAGCTCGATGATCAACATCACTATATAGTTCACACTTGATGTGAAATAAAGAGTGCTCTTCAAATACTTTGAGAAGAGAGAGAAAGTGATACAAAGTATCGAATATAGAATTCCCCCCAATAATAGAATTCTTGATGATAGCCCCAATAATCAGCATAGAGACACCAAGGACTATCAACCTAGATATTCCCATTGATCTTGTTAGCCTGACACCTTCAAAGAGTCCATAAGCCTCATCCTCATTGTTTGTAACAGTCCCAAGACCTCATACGAATAGAGAAATTATATCTCCTACAATATTGTGAATAATCCCCCCTGTTCCTACCACCCCTTTATGGTTTATTATTACTGTATGCACTGGTGTGTGTTGTTTTTTCTAGCCGTTGTGATCATTTAAATATTAGATCCTAGTGCTCTTGTAGATGGTTGCACTGGTGCCTGTACTACCATGTGCACGAAGGGATAGTGAAAATTCCATAAATTGAGGTAAGATGTTTGTGCCATTTGTTGTTACTAAGCATCGGTTTGTATATGATAATTAAAGCACTGGTTTGTATATCATATACAAAAGCATCGACACGTATATTTTTTATAAAGTACCATTGTGTATATTATATATAAATCACTAGTTAGATTAGTTGTACGTTATGTTGCTTAAAATAATAAATATAATCAATTGTACATTTTTTCTCCTAAAGTAACGGTATTTTTTCACATTATGTCAAGTGAATTAAATAAAATCAGTGATTTTCACATACAAATATTCCAAAGCATACAACTCACAGTAACATTCAATTATATTGATTGTCATTTATCACTTGAATTGTTTTCATCACTGGAGTTGTGTACAAGCCTAATTTCTTCATCACTTGTAGGTGATGTTCTACTTTGTTTATTTAAACTGATGTTTTCTTCATCAATTTGTTTTTGATGTTCCATCTATTCATGTTCCATCTATAAACATAGAAATAAAGTGTAATAAGTAAATTTACATTTATAAATATAGTAGAATATACATGATTGTGTATATCAAAAAGTGTACCATAGCAACAAGTGATTCATAAGCAATACACATGTTTTTGAAGCCATGTCGCATGTTGTCTATCACAATCTCTTATGTTGGTTGCTCTCCATACTTTGTTTCTTTCATGTTTAATATGCCATAACAAAGCATAGTCAATACAATTAATATAAACATTTCTTATTGTTCCATTAATTATAAAACAAGGGAATCTAAGCAACATAGCTACTTACAATTTGTTCAATTAAACCTTGTTACTTCAAGATATACTCACAACCCTTATTTAACCCAATGTTGATAAATTCATTGGTTGTCTCTTCTTTGTATGTTGTAACCTATTAGAAGACATCAATGGACGAGTGTAAATTGATTATTTAAATATGAAAATCACAACATATATGAACTCTAATGTAAGGTAAAAAATGTAAATACTCACAAACTTTGTGATCAACCCTTTTCCTCCTTGTCATCATGTTTTATGTGTTGAATGGGTTCAATTTTTTAATTATTTTTTGCAACAAAGAAATTGAAAATTAGTATTTAATACGATAATTAACTTCCATGTACGTAATAGAATAGATGAATGATTACATAGCTCTGATGCATGTTGTTGTTGGGATACCTCCTCCTGTGATACAATTATGTTCTTTTTTTTTACAATCTCCTTGTACACTCTTTTGGACATCTCTACCGACATGTGTTGGTTTGCCCTTTGTTTTTCTCTTGGAATTTTCATAATCTTCCAGAAAAATGAAAAAGCACAATATTTGTTTTAAATGGACATGAAAATAAATACAGAAAAACAAATTAATTTGGTAATTATTGGAACATATTATAGAAAAACATGTTTAGTAATAATACCTTTTAAATGGTTGTGTTTTGTTATTGTAAGTTTTTTCTATTGAAAGTATCACGGATCTCATTAACCATTGCTCTGTAAACTCTTCCTGTAGTTTATGTATAATCTGATTCTTGGAGTCATTTGATTGATTTTTGTATTGTAAGTGGAAAGTATGTCTATGAGTTCTTTCCACTATATCCCTCAAAATTTTGCAAAAACAATTGTCCCTCACATTAACTTCAAGCACCATTCTAGTTGAATTGATAACCAAGTTGTCATGATCCTTTACATCCTTAAACAAATTTGTCCTCTTAGGACAAAATTTTGTTTCCTCTCTAGTGGTCCCCACATAACATTAAAAAAATGTGAAATTGAGTGTTTAAAACTTGTTAGTGATTAATGTTAAGAAAATCATTTTTAGTAAAAATTCAAAGAAAAACTTCATGTTGATTACCTTTTGATCCACCTAATTCCTCTTTTTGAAAAAATTCCATAAAGCTTTTATGCTCTTCCACACTCATATTGTGAACCATCTTATCGAGATTCTTCAATTTGTTTCTTTGCATGACATGTATTAACCAATACACATCATTAATTTAAACTACCGATAATTGAAATATATAAGTACATTTTTAATCAAACTTAAATAACTTGTCTTGTTCTCTAGTTGGGATGAGCTACCATCATGATTGTTGCAGTAAATTGTTTTCCTTGAACTTCTATCAACCATTTTTAATAATAATAAAAAGAAAAACATTAATCGTCAGATATAGAAGTTATGAAATAGATTACAAAATAATATGTATGTGCATGTAATGAAATAGTATGACCCATTGCGCTCCACATACCTATATGCACCAGTGCTCATTACTACATATTACACACCGACTAAAAGCGGAATCGTCAAATACAAAACTTGTGCAATAGTTTTACAAATAATATATCGGTGCATGTAATGAAATAGTACGACTCGGTTCTCTCAAGATACCTATACGAACTAGCTCTCATCACTACATATTGCGCACCGACTAAAATACAAAAATTGTCAATTAAAGAACTTATGAAATAGTTTTACAAAATAAGATGTCAGTGCATGCAATGAAATAGTACGACCCAGTGAATTCAAAATACCTATACGCATCAACTAATATGAACACATATGTTATTAAAAAAATTATTAATGATATTTTAAACTAATTGGTGTTGTTAATAGGAATATGAGCGCAGGTGTGACATTACTGTATTGTGCGCATCACACGCTGTGATTTTTTTTTTGAATTTTTTTTTGACAACGACAGGGTTTAGGATCCAATGCAATGAGTTATATCATTGCAATGTATACTAAACACTCCATATACAAGTAAAATAAAACCTATAAAAATATCTAGCTTAAAAAAATCCCTTGTTAAATATAAAGAGGGGGACCAAGAAAAATAACAAGAAATCTAGGGCTTTCAGTACCAAAGGTAACTATGAAACCCTTGTATTTTTTTTGAGATTGCATTGAAAATAGTTTAAATCAAATAGGGAGAAATTGAGATGATCAGTAGAATGAAATCACATACCTAAAATTTATCCTCTGCAAATTTGTATGTGGCCTATGGAAATCCCTTCCAAATTTGTCTCTTCAAAACAATCAATCCACTCGAAAGTCTTCACTAGTAAATCTCTCTTTCACAAATCTCCCCTCTTGATTTTTCCAAACAAATGAAATAATGAATAGTGTTTTCATTTATAAACACATACTTTTCAAAAAATGAAATTCTCACTCATTTGTTTTCTTTACATTTTTCCACGTTGATGATAAACCTAACCATTGTTTTTAACATATTTTTGGTGTGCTATACAGTTTAGCACACTAGTGCATTTTAAGGTACACCAGTGCGCTTGGTCTATATAGAAGCACCAATAAAAAATATATATATACGATTTTAGTTTTGTTACAAAATTGTAGGCGCCCAATGCACTATAGATATACAAATGCATCGGTGTCAATTTTACTGACATAATATAAATGAAAACCTCCGCAATTAAATTTTTTGAAGATTTTTCTTACAATGTTAGGCGCCTAGTGCACTATAGACATACAAACACATTGATGTCAATTTTATTAACAATAGAAATGAAAACCTTTGCAATTAAATTTTATGGTGATTTTGCTTACAAATTTAAGCGCATGGTGCGATATAGACACACAAATGCACCGATATCAATTTTATTGATATAATAAAAATGAAAACCTCTGCAATTAAATTTTGCATAGGTTTTGCTTAAAATTTTAGGTGCCCATTGTCAATTTAATTGACATAATATAAATGTAAACTTCTGCAATTAAATTTTGCGGAGATTTTGCTTACAATTTTAGGCGCATAGTGTGATATAGACAAACAAACTCACTTATGTCAATTTTATTAACAATAGAAATGAAAACCTTTGCAATTAAAGTTTGCGGAGATTTTACTTACAATTTTAGGTGCTGAGTGCATTATACACATACAAATGCACATGTACCAATTTTATTGACATAATAGAAATGCAAACCTCCACAATTAAATTTTGCGGATATTTTGTTTACAATTTTAGGCGCTCGATGTACTATAGACATCCAAATGCATCAGCGTCAATTTTATTGACATAATATAAATGCAAACCTTCACAATTAAATTTTGTGGAGATAGTAACAGAGGTGACGCTTTAGTGCTTTTTGTAATTTAACACACCGATGCCTTCTTATATATAGATGCATCGGTGCATCTATAACTAATTAAGATCACTGAACACTTTTAAAATCCATTTGGAATTTTGTTTGAAGTCAGATTGTTTTATGCTTCCCAAACTTTCATTTAAGAATTCATTAGCTTATTGATTATGGTTTTGGCTCAAATGAAAGGAAACAAATCACCAATTCTTCATATTCCAACTGATTCCATATCGTTGCAAGTTCTTCATATTTTCCCCACCATTTGAAGTAAGTCTATATTTTATTTATAATTCATTTATCTGATTGAATTTATGTCAATTATACACGTGCATTTGAATAACCGTTCATTGAATTTTGTAGGATCGTGATTCTGGATCGAGTTTGAATGTGCAAGATATTACACTATTCCAAATATGTTGTAAGCTATTATCATGAGAAAGGTAATGCAAGCAAATGTTTGATGAAAATGGGCAAATTCTTTACCCTGCCAATTGTAAGATGTCATCTTCCAACAACCTGCAACCTGGGTCAACGATATTACACCGTGAATTGGATATATTTTATGACATGCCAATAGTATGTGGTTGTTCAAAATGTAAAGGGTTGAAGAAGAGCCCTAGACATGTCACATTGTCCCATTATATTAATGAACAACTACCCAAATTTTATGGTATAATACCTCCCATTGCGGTCAAGAATCCAATAGGTGATATAGAAAAGACTCGTTGGAAGCCAAATTAACTAAGTTTCATCCTAAATTGGCCAACCCATATCCTTTTGTTGAGTCAACAGAGAGTACTAGAGAGATAGTATGATATCAATACTACCCAAAACATCTATACTAGGAGATCCAAAAAGTTGTATGATCTAAGAGAAAAAATGTCTAAGTATGCACACCAAACTATGTTCAAATGTTGGAAGGTAGTGATGACTTCTATCTTCCTATCCATCTAAAAAGTAAATACCAAACCTATTACAACCAAGATTTGTATGACGCTTGGCCATATTCTATGCCTCTACCCGACGTTGGAACCGAATTCACTTTTTTTGGTAATAGTTATATGATTTTCAATTCTAAATAATCATTCTGAATCTTGGGTTGTTTATCCTTTCACATGTATATGTTCCTCCCAAACAATCACTAGAAATTATTCCATATTGTGGTCCTCTTTATAGTTAGTATGATTACTTGAATATTGTTAAATACAAACATATCATTTCCATGTATAGTATGTGCATGAATGGTTATGCTTCTAGAAAATTTAATAGGAAAAACATCTTATATATCGATGGTCATCCACGAACTCATGGGAACATCACAGGGTTCATAATTAGTTGTAATTCCTCATATTTAGTGAAAATTGTTCCTTTGAGGAACACTCTAATGAAAAAGAGTTATTTTTGAAAAGGAAGGTATCCAGATTTGTTGTTGTGCATGAAATACATAGTTTGTCTCCTGGTGATGTGTTGTTAATAAACTATAACTTTCGTAGACCACCAACCTCTCATAAAAAACACCTTGCATTGGCTCTACCTTTACACGTCCCCTTGGGGCTTAAGAAAAATATTATTAATTAATTATATTTTTTGGATTTTCAATGAAACTAATCTAAATTTATTTCTTACACTACAAGGAAAACACCTTCTTGTGGAGGTTTTTAAGGAACCTCCCTGAAAAAATGATCCTTTGGTTGTTATAAGCGGAGGTTGTTAGCAAAGGCGGGTGGTCGAAGGTTTTTGCAGAAGTTTTTTTTTTTTATGTATCTTTTAAGGTCTTTACGCACCAGTGTGCACTTAAACAAACTTCACCAATGCTTAAATATTCAAAACCACCATCATTGTTCATAGCAGAGGTTGTTAGCGAACGCGAGCGACTGGAATTTGTTTTGGTCATTTCTGTAGGGTGCACCTATATGGTACATCTACCCCGGTTCTCAACTATAACATAACACATTGATGCATAGATTTTCAAATGCACCATCATAAGTTATAAAAAAAATAACAAGCACCAATCAAAGTGCATCAGTGTCATTGAATCTTACATACCGATTCATAAATAATGTTCGATGGTGTGTTGCTTTATGGGTAAATAAAAATAATTTACCAGACCAATTTTCGTTGTAACATCTCATCCCGTGCTTCTAATATCTCAAGAAAGAACCAATGCTTACTATATTTTCATAGATGCCCTATTTTCGGTACTCCTTGATGAGTTGGATAACTCCACCGGTCGATTCTAGACATTTCCAATTTTTTGAAATTACCACAAATTTTCATTTCCTCTCAACGGTGGAACCATGCCTCCTTGGGACATAAGAGTCCAAGTAATTTGTTTATTACCTTCCCATTTTCATTTTCATCAGTTTAAAATTTGAATTTAGCTTGAAAATTGATACTTTTTTAATTTTTTTGCGATTGCATGTGGTGCGGCATTTTGATTCGGCTTACCCCGGCGCGGTGTGTCTTGTGCTAACTTCACAGTTAGCACTACCTTTGATGTGTCAAAGTTTTAGAATTAAGTGGTGCTTCCACTTAAACAACTCGAATCTGGTGCATTATAAAAGACAATGCCCGATAAATAACATGTTGGTTCTTCCCAACACATACGCACCGATGTGCTCCATTTAACCAAGTGCACAGTTAAAAATACAACACATGAAATATAATTGAGCAGTGCAACCATTTTAAACAAATGCATTGGTGCCATTAACATAAATGCACTGGAACAAATATTGATCGATTTGGCATTGCAAGGTTTTTCCCTTGTCGCCCCATCTCTGGTGCTCTACGCTTCACAATGCATCATTAAACAAAACAACAGTGCTTCAATAACACAGTAGAACCAGTGCATTCATATTAACAAATCACACCGCTTAATTTACAATAAATCAATATATTGGAGTGATTCCCATATTACCAAAAACCACGTTGGTTCATTATATTATACGGTGCACTGCTAAACATCATGTCAATCCTCTAGAAACTATAGTGCATCGACACTGTCAGTTAGTGAAAGCACACTGTCGTGTTTACATTCCATAAAAATTGGGTTGGCGGTGAATTTATGTTAACTAAATGCAATGGTGCTATGAGGAATTTCAATGGACACCTCATGATTGATGCTCTCCACAACAGAACACATTGTTAAACAAAACATTAGTGCTCCAATAAAACGAACATGGTGGTGTGTTTATATTAACACATCAGACTGGTTAAGTTGATATAAAAAAAATTCACCTATCGGTGCGCCTAGGTCCAAACAATGCACTGGTATTGTAAAGAGCATGACACCAGACCATTTTTTCACAAATTATCAGCATCGTACGTGTTATGGTAAGAACCCCTAAGATGTTAGGAAGTGCACCAATTGAGATAAACACACCGGTGAATTCTATTAATCAAACACACCATTGAGTTTTTGAAATGAAATTTTTCCTCCACGGTGCTTCGAATAAATACGACACATCGGTAATGTGTACTACAACACAGAGTGAAAAACACATTATAATTTACCTTATCGGTCCATTTTTGTAGATTTTAACCTTGACCATTTATTTATTGCAAACAAATTTTTAGTAAAAGAGCATAAAAGATACAATGGAATATACACACATTACAGAGGGATTTTTCCCATGGAAACCCAAACCAGGAAAACCAACATATTCTATATTCATCCACAGTGATACATTGTTTACAATACAACATACATATAGGAGCCAGCGACATCCAAAACCCTAACCCAATGGCTTGGATTATTCAACAACCATAATTCCTTAACCGGAAATAGAAAACCATCAGCAAAAACCATGTGCCAAAAAGTCACCCAACAATGGACATGAAAATTGAGGCAACAGGAAAAAACGAGGCAAAAATGCGACACGTTTCCTAAGGAAAAACATTTCAATGTAGTAGACACTAGGGCTAGTCGTGCAAAGAATATAAAACATACCCAACATTCTCCCACTTGTTGTTTTCTTTGTATACATGGGGTTGCAGGGTTACATAGTCAACAATCCAGGGCAACAATACCCATAGATCCTCTACATGAAGAGAACTTCTCAGTGCTCACAGATTTTGTTAATGAATCTACAACATTCTTCAAAGTGTCCACCTTCATCAACAACACTTTCGTTTCTTCAACCATGTCTCTCACAAAGTGATATTGAATATCACTATGCTTTGTCTTTGAGTGATAAGTCAGGTTCTTCGCCAAAAAAATTGCACTCTGACTGTCACAATCTATCCTTACATCTTGTTGTACCAGCCCAATACTTGAACACAATCTTTGTAACCATATTTCTTCCTTACTTGCATGAGTGGCTACCATGTATTCAACTTTTGTATTTGAAAGTGCCACTACGACATGTATTTTTCTCATCCAACTGATTGCTCCTCCAAACAGGTTAAATGCATACCCACTTGTACATCTCCTACGATGTAGATATCCAGCCCAGTCTACATCCACAAAGCCATGTATGTACAATAATTTGTCCAATCCTGGTCTTCCTTGGTAGCACAATCCATATCTAGCAATGCCACACAAATACCTGAAAACCCTTTTTACTATTGTCCAATGCTCCTTCCCTGGTTTTGACATATACCTGCTCAAAAATCCCACTGCATGTGAAATTTGCAGTCTAGTACAGACCATTGCATACATCAAACTACTAATTTAACTCACATATGGAACATGAGATATGTCCTCCTCCTCTTCATGTGCCTTGGGACACTGATCTATAGATAACTTTACACCAACACGAATAGGGACCTTGATCAGTTTACATTCTTGCATATTAAATCTCTACAATATTGTCTTGACATATTTTCTCTGATTTAACTAGAGTTTCCTCATTTAGATATATTGATGATACATCTCCACCACCATGTGTCTAGAACCTCAGGTCATTCTTGTCCCATGACAAGAATCATGACCTCATTGGAGTCACATTCACCTCATAGTGGATCCTCTCATAGGATCACTCTGTGAATGCATTTAGCTCAATGCTATCGAAAACATGTGTCTAGCACCTCAAGTTGTTATGAATAGATCAGATCCACACACACCTCATGGTGATCCTCTTATAGTATCACTCAGTGAATGCATTCATCTCGATGTTATTGAAAACTTGGAATTGCACCTCAATCACCATGAGTATTTGTAACACCCTGTTTCCCCCAGTTTGTAAAAATAACTGGACTGGCCAAGAACTGTGGCAAACTCAGAAATTTGAATATGTATTATGTGAATAATATTATGAATTTATATTGTAGGACTGCTGAGAGGGGATGTGTAGAAAAAGGGACCACGATGGCAGTGGAAGGCACCTGGAAAGGTGGCGTTAACTTCCACCGATAATTAATATCGTATTTGAACTTCACTGGCCCGGAGAACCAAAAGCAGCTCGCTGGCCCCGAATTAAATGTCTCGCAGGCTGGTAGGTAGATGTCTCCTCAGGAATTAATGAGGGATGCAGAGGTGAACCGCCCATCCGTAGAGTCATCAGGCCTGACCAGCGCGAGGGAAATTTCGCCACACGCAACCTCGCAAGAGGATAAGGCGTGGGGGAGAAGCGATTGGGGGCAGACGCGAGGGGAGGAAGAGAACTCTGGCGATATGCAGAGTGAGTGATAGCAGAGAGAAAGGAGAGTAACCTTCAATCCTGGTCACTGGCAAACAGAGATGCAGTCTCACAGCATCGTGGTCTCAGCTCGGGGGTGGCTAGTGGTAAATCCGTTGGGAGTCGCTAAGACTACGGTTGGGTGGAAACGAGTACCACTCTCAGCATTTGCATAACTCCTGGTTTTATTTCTGATAAGTGTTTTTCCTTTGGCATCTTGAAATATATATTTATTCTGACATTTATGTTTATAAGATGTGAAATGGTGAATGATTTCAGAGTAAGAATGTATGTATGGTGTTTTGATCAGTACTGGTAGATGCATGTTTATAATGGAAAGACTACGTATGACTTATGTCTTCATAAATCACTATTTATATGCATACTGATCTAATTCAGACTGCGTGTCTGATTCGTGGGAAAAAGGTACCCTTATCTACCTCAGATAGTACCCTGGGTAAAAACCTCCCCATAGAGATACCCTCCTTGAAAAGCCCATCAAGAATTGGGAAAGAGAATGTGAAGGTGCAAGGCCTTAGTAACCCTGCACAAGGAGGAACGATCCTCTTGAAAACCCTAGATGGCAGTGTAAGGATGAAGTATCTAATCGACGGACGAGATCTCGTCGGGAGATCTTTGGTCACTCACAACCGTCAGATCGGAGGAAGAAGATGGAGTGTTAAGTGCCTTAACCCAGATAGGTATTGATCGATGGACGAGATCCCATCGGGAGATCTGTGGTCACTCACGATCGTCAGATCGAAAGGATAAGATGGAGTGTTAAGTGCCTTAACCCTGATAGGTATTGATCGACGGACGAGATTCCATTGGGAAACCTATGGTCACGTATGGCCGTTAGATTGGTAGGAGTAAGTAGGGTGTTGAATGCCTTACCCCTTTGTTTTTCTGTGTTTATGTGGGTAGTGAAGAAATCAGGACCGTAGATCCCCAAGGTCCATGAGAAGATCTGGACCATTGATTTTTCCACGTCCAGGAAGTCGTGGGAGAATGCACAAGTTAGGAACCTGTCTGAGCCGTTAGATCTCGGTTGAAAAACCTGAAATCTATTGGATCTGTCAGGAGATACCCGAGGGTTAAACCCCCAATGAATAAGGGCAAAAACCCCGAAATAGATCTGGACTGTCCGAATAACGGAGGCCACGTGTCGTGAGATCTCCCATTTTAGGAAATCAGGAATCGCGAACTCGGGAGTTCTGGTGATGAAATATTGATACTTTCCATTGTGGAAACCCTGGGACAGATCTGGACCATCCGATTTAAGGAGGACACATGTCATGATATTTCCCATTTTGGGAATTCAGGAATCGCGAACTCGGGAGTTCTGGTGATGAAAGATTGGGACTTTCCATTGTGGAAACCCTGGGACAGATCTGGACCATCTGATTTAAGGAGGCCACATGTCATGAGATTTCCCATTTCGGGAAATCGAGAATCGTGAACTCAGGAGTCCTAGTGACAAGGGATCGGGACTTTCCATGGTGGAAACCCCAGGACAGATATGGACCGTCTGATTTAAGGACGCTATGTGTCGAGAGATTACCCGTTTCAGGAAATCGAGAATCGGGGATTCAGGAGTTCCATTAACAAGAGGTTGGGCTCTCACTTTGATAAATCCTGACCTATAATATCGATACGTTAGCATGTGGCTAAGTCCCGATCAACGAATGAGATTCCTTCGGGGGATCTAAGGGTCTATAATGACCGTCAGATGTGGAGAAGAGACATCAACTTTAAGCCGGGGTGTGAATGCGCCTTAGGGTAAGTGGCGAGCAGATCTGGACGACCAAAGTTCACCTGCCCATATCTACGGCTGAGGTTTCATTCCAGATCCCCCTTGTCGTTCTGCCTTTAGTGGGGGGGGGTACGGAATCAAACGTGCAACTCGGGAATGGTCAGGATCAATTCACCTTGATCAACGACATTCAGGCGAATTCCGGACCCCCCTTGCCATTATGCCTTTAATGGGGGGGGGGGGTCCGGAATGGTGTGGCGTGTGAAGTGGGACCTGTCTCCTATCACGCCACCCACCGTGTCGTGTTTCCCCTCTCTCCACCTATACTCCACTCAACCGCACGACAGGGTCGTTCCTAACGACCATTTGCCAACCCTGTAGGGACTCGTCCCTATTGGCCAGTTACCAGCCCTGCCAGGGTTCGGCAGTTGTAGAGTCGAACGATTCGATATCACTGTAGCCTCGAGGCGCAATATACAAAGAGGCACCATGATTATTTGAACTTTGATCATGACCTGTGATCACATGGGAACAGAGAGAGAGAAAGAGCTAGCTTGGGCTAGGCCTCCGTAGGTAATTCGGGGGCTCTGATTGTATAGAAATCAACAAAAATTTGATTATGGTAGTGGGTATGTGACAAAGTGGTATCAGAGCATGGTGACAACACTCGGCCTGATTGGGCTCATGAACAAGTTGCGCATAAGCTCCATTCGAAGCACTCCTACGAGGAGTAACCCCCTAACTTAACTCTCTTGTCCAGGATTAAAACCTGGAAACGAGAACCTGACTATGTATGCATGTGAAAAAGTTATAAATTTATGTGCAAGTTAAAAATGTATCTAACTCTTGACTAATAACCAGCGTTTGTCTTTTCACCCAAGCAGACGATTAGCCGCAGGAATTTACAAACGCAGAGAATGGTCACTCACCAAGAGATGGGAGAAGGCTCCCACAATAGAGATGAAGAGTTTGACGAAAGAAGAGCAATAGGAACCCCTCCAGATATAGCCGAGACTGTGAGGAGTCTCATGGTTGAACTACAAAGCTGCAAGGCCGACAATGAAAGGATGATGAAAGAACAAGAAAAGCAAACCAAAATTAATGCAGTTTTACTGCAGAGCTTATCCGACCTACAGCGACAAATGCAACATGAACCTGAGATGCAGAACCATGGTCGTATCAGTGGCCATAATGAGAGAAGAACCTCAAGGAAGGTCCACCCCAGAGGTAAAGGACTAGTGCCAGACGATTCCTCTGAGAAGGAAGCTGGCGATTCATAAGGCTCTTCCAACAGCAGGACCAGTTCCTATTCTCGAAGAAAATAGAAGAAGCAAAAGACTTCCAAGGGTCATATATTTGAGGAATTCAGAAAGGCAAAACCTCCCTCCTTCGACGGTGAGATAAAGAAGGGAGAGGAAGCTGAGGCCTGGCTACTTGGACTGAAGAAATATTTCAGAGTCCATGATTTTTCAAATAATTTGAAGGCCCGAGTGGCCACTTTCAATCTGAACGGAAAATCTTCCATCTGGTGGGAAGATCTTAAGAATATGAAAGGGGTCCGTGAGGAGGACCTGTCCTGGAAACAGTTTGAGAAGTAATTCCGGAAGAAGTATTTGTCAGAAAAATATTTCGACGGGACGGCTAAAGAGTTTTATGAACTTAAACTGGGGCAACTCACTATAGAGGAATATGTCAACAAATTCCTCGACTTATTGAGATATGTACCCTACATCAAAGCAAAGAAGGCGAAGGCACAATTCTTCATCAGTGGGCTACCCAAGGAATATAGGAACCGAATTGAATTTGACGAGCCAAAGACCTTAGAAGACACTATTCAAAAGGTGACATATTGTCATGAACAATATGGACATCGGGCAGAGTCTCGTGGAGACTGGAAATAGAAGAGTGGTTCGAGATTTTAGAAAAAGGGGATCAAATCCTCAGGATTTAAGAACTACAAGAAGAACCCCAGAATGAACTCTCCAGCCTGGAGTGTACTCCAGCAAAAATTCCCCTCATCGGGCAGAAATAAAACTTCTAGACCTATACCAGTGAAGACTGATAACCCAAAGAGAGAACCTCTGAAATGATGGGGTTGCGGAGAAGAGAATCTCCTGAGAGACTGTCCACACCGACAACAGAACAGTCAAAATTTTTATAACATTCAGGAAGCTACCACAGTCAATGATGTGGCAGGGAGTGTGCCGCAGATTTATGCAACCTTGGATAATAACCAAGCTGGCCACCAAGCTTCAGTGGTGGAAATAGAAGGTATGATTTTCAACCATCTAGTGTCTGTTTTGATTGACCCTGGTTCAAATTTGAGTTATATAGCCCCTAGAGTTGTTGATAAGTGTAAGCTACAACCACGAAAACAAACCAAGCCATGGTTGGTACAGTTAGCCACTGGCACCAAAAGAAGGGTAGTAGAGGTCATACCAACCTACCAATTAATGTTGGGTGAATTCCCCACCCAAGTAACACTTAATGTATTACCCCTGGGATCATACGATCTATTGATTGGTATGGATTGGTTGGCCACCCATAAAGCTAGACTGGATTGTTACCATCAAACCGTATAATGTGTGAGCAAAGAAGGAAAAAGGATAACCCTCCAAGGGATCCAAAAATTGATCTCGGTGAGGCAAATATCAGCCCTGCAAATGAGAAAGTATTGTCGAAAAGGGTGTCCCCTATATGCAATACAGGTGTTGAAAACAATCGAGGGTGATAAGCCAAGCCCTGATGATCACCCTATCCTGAGAGAATACAAAGATGTGTTTCCGGAAGAGGTACATGGTCTACCTCCAAGAAGAGACATTGACTTATCGATAGATCTCACACCCAGAGCGGTGTCGATGTCTAGGACACCCTACCAGATGAGCACACCTGAGTTAGTGGAACTCAAATTGCAATTGAAAGAAATGATCGATAAGGGTTATATTCGACTTGGTGTGTCGCCATGGGAAGAACCAGTCATGTTTGTGAAAAAGAAGGATGGCACCCTTAGACTGTGCATATATTATAGACAACTCAATAAAGTAACCATAGAGAAAAAGTATCCCTTGCCCAGGATCGATGATCTATTCGATCAGTTGGGAGGTGCGTCTATTTTCTCAAATATTGACTTGAGGTCGGGATACCATCAAGTCCGAATCAAGGGTGAAGACATCCATAAAACCGCTTTCCAGACACGATATGTTCACTATGAGTTTGTGGTAGTGCCATTTGGGTTAACCAATGCCCCTACCACTTTCATGTGCTTAATGAACAATGTACTCAGTAAATTTTTAGATAAATTTGTACTAGTTTTTATTGATGACATATTGATCTACTCTAAGAATAGATAAGAACATGAAGAGCATCTTAGACTTGTGCTGCAATTGCTAAGAGAGCATCCGCTCTATGCTAAATTTAGCAAATGTGACTTCTTTCAGAAGAAAATACATTACTTGGGACATGTTCTGTCTAAGGAAGGGGTAGCAGTAGATCCTGACAATATCAGGTCTATCATGGAATGGCCTACCCCAAAGGATGTCTCAGACATCAGATCCTTTATGGGATTAGCGGGATACTATAGGATATTTATAAAAGGATTCTCCAAGATTGGTTGTACAATCACTGCCCTCTAGAAGAAGGGGACAAAATTCTTGTGGACACAGAAATGTGAAGAAAGATTCCAAACCCTAAAACATCTACTGACCCATGCACCCGTGTTGAAAATCGATGACCCAGAAGATGACTTCCTTGTGTGCACAGATGCCTGTAAGGAAGGGCTCGGAGGAGTCCTTATGCAGAAAGGAAGTGTGATCTTCTATGAATCCCGAAAATTAAATGAACATGAAGTCAACTATGTGACTCATGATTTGGAAATGGTTGCCATAGTGCATGCCTTGAAAATGTGGAGGCATTACCTCTTGGGAAGAAAATTTGTACTTATGACAGATCACTGTGGATTGCGGTATTTTTTTGACCAACCAAAACTCAATGCCAGACAAGCTAGATGGATGGCCCTCCTTAGCGAATTTGATTTTGAAATCAAACACATTAAAGGGAAGGAAAATAGGGTGGCCGATGCCCTTAGAAAAAGCATGAAAACAATTCACCTGGCAGCGATGAGTACCTGTGAGACAGATGTCAAGAACAACGTCAGAAATGCACATGAGATAGATCCCTTCATTCAGACTGTGACCTTGTACCTACAAAAAGAACCTGCTGGAGTAAAATATGAAGGCTACCAGATGACCAAAGGAGGTCTGCTCACTTACAGAGATAGACTGTACATTCCAAATTGTGACGACTTGAAGAGGTTCATTATGGATGAAATACATAAAAGACCATACACTAGTCACCCAGGATACCAGAAAATGATCACTGCCACTCGGAGACAATTTTATTGGCCTGGATTGAAGAAAGACATAGCCAAATATTTGGCCCAATGCATAGAGTGTCAACAGGTTAAAGTAGAACATCGACACCCAGCAGGACTATTACACCCTTTACCCATCCCAGAATGGAAATGGGAAACCATCTCCATGGATTTTATCACTGGATTTCCAACTTCAACCAAACAGAATGACGCCATTATGGTAGTGGTGGATAAACTGAGAAATTCTGCTCATTTCATCCCCGTCAAATCAACCTGCAAGGCGATAGATATCGCCCAGGTATTCATGAAAGAGGTATTCAGACTGCACGGTATTCCGAAAGAGATAGTGTCTGACAGAGACACAAAATTTACTTCCAATTTTTGGAAATCACTGATGGTTGGTTTAGAGACCAAATTGTTGTTTAGCACTGCCTATCACCCTCAAACCGATGGACAGACAGAAAGAGTGAATCAAATATTAGTGGATATGTTAAGGATGCATGTAATGCATCAACCCAGGAAATGGGAAGACTACCTGCCATTGGTAGAATTCGCCTACAACATGGCTACCAAGCATCCTTAAAGATGAGTCCCTTCGAGGTCCTCTATGGGAGGTCGTGTAATACTCCAGTCAGCTGGAGTAATCCTGTAAATAGGATTTATTTTGGACCCGACATGTTGAATTAAATGGAATAGCAAGTGACTCAGATAAAACAAAATATGAAGGTCACTCAGAACCGACAGAAAAGTTATGCTGACCAAAAGAGAACTCCAAGAGAGTTCAAAATGGGAGACCATGTATATCTCAAAATTAAGCCCAGAAGGAGTTCCCTGAAAATGGGATCTTGTGCCAAGTTGGCACCCCAATATTGTGGACCCTTTGAGGTTCTAGATAGAGTGGGACCTGTAGCCTATCGGCTAGCACTTCCTCCCACAGTAAAAGCACATAATGTTTTCCATGTTTCATTATTGAAGAAATATGTACATGATGCTAATCATATAATTGACTGGTCTATGATTCAGGTGGAACTGGAGGGAGAATTTCTACCAGAACCCCAATGCATATTGGACCAAAAGGAAACCCCGCTCCGAAACTGAACCATTGTAGAGGTAAAGGTGCAGTGGAGACATTTTATCCCAGATGAGGCTACATGGGAAATGGAGGATGCCATGAGACAGGCATATCCGATTTTGTTTACTTCTGTACATGCAATTCATGCTAAAAGATAAGAACATCGAGGACGATGTTCCTTTAAGGGGGAAGGAATTGTAACACCCTGTTTCCCCCATTTTGTAAAAATAACTAGACTGGCCAAGAACTATGGCAAACTCAGAAATGTAAATATGTATTATGTGAATAATATTATGAATTTATATTGCAGGACTGCTGAGAGGGGATGTACAGAAAAAGAGACCACGATGGTGGTGGAAGGCACCTGGAAAGGTGGCGTTAACTTCCACCGAGAATTAATACCGTATTTGGACTTCACTGGCCCAGAGAACCAAAAGCGGCTCGCTGGCCCCGAATTAAATGTCTCGCGGAATGGTAGGTAGATGGATCCTCGGGAATTAATGAGGGGTGGGGAGGTGAACCGCCCATCCGTAGAGCTGTCAGGCCTAACCAGCGTGAGGGAAATCATGCCACACACAACCTTGCAAGAGGATAAGGTGTGGGGGAGAAGCGATTGGGGGCAGACGCGAGGGGAGGAAGAGAACTTTGGTGATATGCGGAGTGAGTGATAGCAGAGAGGAAGGAGAGTAACATTCTCTCCTGGTCATTGGAAAACAAAGACGCAGTCTCACAACATCGTGGTCTCAGCTCGCTGGTGGCTAGTGGTAAATCTGCTGGGAGTCGCTAAGCATATGGTTGGGTGGAAATGATTGCCCCTCTCAGCAGTTGCATAACCCCTGGTGTTATTTCTGATAAGCGTTTTACCTCTGGCATCTTGAAATATATATTTATTCTAACATTTATGTTTATAAGCTGTGAAATGGTGAATGATTTCAGAGTAAGAATGTCTGTATGGTTTTTTGATCAGTACTGGTAGATGCATGTTTATAATGGAAAGACTATGTATGACTTATGTATTCATAAATCGCTATTTATATGCATACTGATCTAATTCAGACTGTGTGTCTGATTCATGGGAGAAAGGTACCCTTATCTGCCTCAGATAGTACCCTGGGTAAAAACCTCCCCATAGAGATACCCTCCTTGAAAATCCCATCAAGAACCAGGAAAGAGAATGTGAAGGCGCAAGGCCTTAGTAACCCTACATGAGGAGGAACAATCCTCTTGAAAACCTGAGATGGAAGCGTAAGGATGAAGTATCGAATCGACAGACGAGATCTCGTCGGGAGATCTGTGGTCACTCACGACTGTCAGATCAGAAGAAGAAGATGGAGTGTTAAGTCCCTTAACCCTGATAGGTATTGATCGATGGACGAGATCCCGTCCGGAGATCTGTGGTCACTCACGACCGTCATATCGGAAGGAGAAGATGGAGTGTTAAGTGCCTTAACCTTGATAGGTATTGATTGACGGACGAGATTCCATTGGGAAACTTGTGGTCACGCGTGACCATTATATTGGTAGGAGTAAGTAGGGTGTCGAATGCCTTACCCCTTTTCTTTTCTATGTCTTCGTGGGTAGCGAAGAAATCAAGACCGTAGATCCCCAAGGTCCACGAGAAGATCTAGACCGTTTATTTTTCCACGTCCAGGAAGTCGTGGGAGAATGCACAAGTTAGGAACCTGTCTAAACCATCAGATCTCGGCTGAAAAACCCGACAGCTATTGGATCTGTCAGGAGATACCCGAGGGTTAAACCCCTAGTGAATAAGGGCAAAGGCCCCGAAATAGATCTGGACCGTCCGAATAACAGAGGCCACGTGTCGTGAGATCTCCCATTTCGAGAAATCAGGAATCGTGAACTCAGGAGTTCTGGTGATGAAAGATTGGGACTTTCCATTGTGGAAACCCCGGGACAGATCTGGACCATCCGATTTAAGGAGGCCACGTGTCGTGAGATTTCCCATTTCAGGAAATCAGGAATCGTGAACTCGGGAGTTCTGGTGATGAAAGATCGAGACTTTCCATTGTGGAAACCCCGGGACAGATCTGGACCGTCCGATTTAGGGAGGCCACGTGTCATGAGATTTCCCATTTCAGGAAATCAGGAATCATGAACTCGGGAGTCCTGCTGACGAGGGATCGGGACTTTCCATGGTGGAAACCCCGGGACAGATCTGGACCATCTGATTTAAGGAGGCTACGTGTCGAGAGATTACCCATTTTGGGAAATCGGGAATCGGGGATTCGGGAGTTTCGTTGACAAGAGGTTGGGCTCTTGCTTTGATAAATCCCGACCTATAATATCGAGACGTTAGCATGTGGCTAAGTCCCGATGAAC
>ML778917.1:1017659-1051798 GCA_009831015.1 Picea engelmannii | reverse complement strand
GAATTTCGGACCCCCCTTGCCATTTTGCCTTTAATGGGTGGGGGTATCTGGAATGGTGTGGCGTGTGAAGTGGGACCCGTCTCCTATCACATCGCCCACCATGTCGTGTTTCCCCTCTCGCCACCTATACTCCACTCAACCGCGCGATAGGGCCATTCCTAATGGCCATTTTCCAACCCTGTAGGGACTCATCCCTATTGGCCAGTTACCAGCCCTGCCAGGGTTCGATGGTTGTAGAGTCGAATGATTCGATATCACTATAGTGCCAAGGCACGATATACAAAGAGGCACCATGATTATTTGAACTTTGATCACGACCCACGATCGCATGGGAACAGATAGAGAGAAAGAGCTAGCTTGCGCTAGGCCTCCGTAGGTAATTCGGGGGCTCTTATTCTACAAAAATCAACGAAAATTTGATTATGGTAGTGGGTATGTGATAGTATTCAATGCATCGAAGACTACATTGGGGCACATCTACTCTGTATGTAGATGTTCCCTATCTCCCCTGGTCTACATCCTAGTTCCTGTGGAGATAGAGTCGGCCCGATGTTTATTGGGGCTACTCACCTACTCATGAGTTAACTACTCACCTACTCGTGAGAGTTTCAAGGCCCAATGCAATTCACACATAGGATATCTAGCAACAACTTGAATCTTCAGTACATCGAAGATTACATCTAGGGCTATTTCCACATGATCAATTCTTTTTGTTCAATCTTGGAATATCGACATGATACTACAATCATCAACACTCCCCCATACATATACCTGCTCAAAAATCCCACTGCATGTGCAATTTCTTTCTCTATTACAGACCATTGCATACATCAAACTACCAACTGCACTCTGATATGGAACACAAGACATGTCCTCCTCCTCTTCATGTGTCTTGGGACACTGATACATATAGGATCCAACAACATCCAAAACCCTAACCCAATGACCTGCATTAGTCAATAACCATAATTCCTTAACCTGAAACAGAAAACCATCAGAAAAAACCATGTGTTGAAAATCACCCAACAATGGACACAAAAATCGAGGCAATATGAAAAAACGAGGAAAACATGTGACACGTTTCCCGAGGAAAAAAATTCCAACGCATCAGACACTAGGGTTAGACGTGCAAATAATATAACACATAACCAACATTCTCCCACTTGTTGTTTTCTTTTCATACATGGGGTTACATGGTTACATAGTCAACAATCCAAGGCAACAATGCCCATAGATCCTCTACATTAAGAGAACTTCTCAGCTCTCATAAATTTTGTTAATGAATCTTCAACATTCTTCAAAGTGTCCACCTTCATCAACAACACTTTATTTTCTTTGACCATGTCTCTCACAAAGTGATATTGAATATCGATATGCTTTGTCTTTGAATGATAAGTCGGGTTCTTTGCCAAAAAAATTGCACTCCGACTATCACAATCTATTCTTACAACTTGTTGTACCAACCCAATACTTGAACACAATATTTGTAACCATATTGTTTCCTTACTTGCATGAGTGGTTGCCATGTATTCAAATTTTGTAGTTGAAAGTACCACTACAACCTTTCTTTTGCTCATCCAACTGATTTCTCCTCCAAAGAGATTAAACACATACCCTCTTGTAAATATCCTATGATCCAGATCTCCAACCCAGACTGCATCCACAAAGCCATGTATGTACAACACTTTTTACTATTGTCCAATTCTCCTTCCTTGGTTTTGACATATATCTACTCAAAAATCCCACTGCATGTGTAATTTTAGGTCTAGTGCATACCATTTCATACATCAAACTGCCAACTGCACTCGCATATGGAACATGAGACATGTCCTCATCCTCTTCCTTTGTCTTGGTACACTGATCTGCAGATAAATTTACACCAACAGGTATAGGGACCTTGATCGGTTTACATTCCTGCATATTAAACCTCTACAATATTGTCTCGACATATTTTCTCTGATTTAACCAAATTTTCCTCATTTAGCTATATTGATGATACATCTCCACCACCATGTGTCTAGAACCTTGGTTCATTCTTGTCCCATGACAAGAATCATGACCTCAGCAGAGCCACATTCACCTCATAGTTGATCCTCTCATAGGATCACTTTGTGAATGCATTTAGCTCAATTCTATCGAAAACATGTGTCTATCACCTCAGGTTGTTATGACCAGATCAAATCCTTACAAAACTCATTGTGATCCTCTCATAGTATCACTCAATGAATGCATTCATCTCAATGTAATCAGAAACGTGGAATTACACCTCAATCACCATGAGTATTCAATGCATCGAAGACTACGTCGGGGCACATCTACTCTGGATGTAGATGTTCCCTATCTCCCTTGGTATGTAGCCTAGTTCCTGTGGAGATAGAGTCGGCATGATTCTTATCGGGGCTGCTCACCTACTCGTGAGAGTTTCAAGGCCCGATGCAATTCACACATAGGAGATCTAGCAACAACTTGAATCTTCAGTACGCCGAAGATTACATCTGCGCCTATTTTCACATGACCAAGTATGTCTAATCAATCTTGGAATATTGACACGATACTACAATCATCAACACTCCCCCATACATATACCTTCTCAAAAATCCCACTGCATGTGCAATTGCTTGCTCTAGTATAGACCATTGCATACATCAAACTTCCAACTGCACTCGCATATGGAACACAAGACATGTCCTCCTCTTCATGTGTCTTGGGACATTGATCCATATAGGATCCAATGGCATCCAAAACCCTAACCCAATGACCTGGATTATTCAACAACTGTAATTCCTTAACATGAAATAGAAAACCATCGACAAAAACCATGTCTCAAAACATCACCTAACAATGGATACAAAAATTGAGGCAATACGAAAAAATGAGGAAAAAATGTGACGTGTTTCCTGAGGAAATAAATTCAACGTAGCAAACACTAGGGCTATCCGTGAAAAGAATATAACACATACCCAAAATTCTCCCACTTGTTGTTTTATGACTGTCACAATCTATCCTTACAACTTGTTGTACCAACCCAATACTTGAACACAATATTTGTAACCATATTTATTCCTTACTTGCATGAGTGGTTTCCATGTATTCATCTTTTGTAGTTGACAGTGCCACTATAGCCTGTCTTTTTCACATCCAACTGATTGCTCCTCCAAATAGGTTAAACACATACCCACTTGTACATCTCCTACGATCCAAATATCTAGCCCATTCTGCATCCACAAAGCCATGTATGTACAACACTTTGTCTAATCTTTGTATTCCTTGGTAGCACAATCCATAGCTAGCAGTGCCACGCAAATACCTTAAAACCCTTTTTATTGTTGTCCAATGCTCCTTCCCTGGTTTTGACATATACCTGTTTAAAACTCCCACTGCATGTGAAATTTGTGGTCTAGTACATACCATTTCATACATCAAACGGTCAACTTCACTTGCATATGGAACACGAGATATGTCCTCATCCTCTTTCTAGGTCTTGGGACATTGAGCCACAAATAACTTTACACCAACATGAATAAGGACCTTGATCGGTTTACATTCCTGCATATTAAACCTCTACAATATTGTCTCGACATATTTTCTCTGATTTAACCAAAGTTTCCTATTCTTTTGATCTATTTTAATTTCCATGCCCAAAATGAAATTTGCAGCACCGAGATCCTTCATGTCAAATTTAGAGGACAACTGAGTTTTCACATCCTGGATAATCTCCTTGTTGTTTCCTATTAGCAACATGTCATCCACATACAAGACCAAATAAATAAAATGATAACCAATTAATTTAAAATACACACAATGATCCTCTTTGCTTCTTGCGAAGCCAAGTCCCAGCATATAAGTATCAATTTTTTGATACCACATCCTTGGTGATTGTTTTAAACCATACAGGGACTTTTTCAGCTTGCATACCAATTCCTTCTTTCCCTTCACAACAAAACCTTATGAATGCTTCAAATAGATTTCTTCTTATAGATCCCCATGTAGGAATGTTGTCTTCACATCCATCTATTCTACTTCAAAATCAAATGCATTAGCAACAAATAACATAAATCTTATAGAAGTTAATTTGGAAGCAGGAGAAAAAATCTCACCAAAATCAATTCCCACAACCTGGGAATAACCCTTTGCTACTAATCGAGATTTGTATTTCTCCACTTTTCCTTCTGCATTCAACTTCTTTTTAAATACCCATTTGTTTCCAATCGATTTTCTTCTAGTCAGCAACTCCACTAGATCCCAGGCCTCATTCTTATCCAAGGCTACCATTTCTTCACCCATGACCTTTTTCTAGAGTTTTCCATCCTCTGAATCCACTTCCTCCTTGACAATTCTAGGATCATCATCAGTAATAGAAAAAAAAAAAATTGAACAAAAATCAGATGGAATATACCTTTCCGACAACCTTCCTTTTAAATTGATCTCCTCAATATTGGAGTATGAGTATCTTCTTATTCTGATTCTTGTTCTTTTGTAGAGTCTGATTCATCATCCTTTAAATCAAAATCTGTTTTATCTAGTTCTTCCTTACTTGGTAGGACTTCATGTTTGACAACATCCTTCATTTATCTAAATACCACATCTCAACTATACACAGCCTTCTTAGTTTCTGGGTTCCAAATATTATAACCTTTGAGGCCATCTTTATACCCTATAAAGATACACATTTCATCCTTCTTGTCTAGCTTACTCATGTTTTCCTTTGGAACATGAACATAGGCCTCATAGCCAAATACCTTGAGATGTGTGAGAGAAGGTTTATTACGAGTCCATACCTCTTGTAGAGTCTTTTCATCTAGTGTTGATGAGGGTGATTTGTTGAGAAGGTAACATGTAATACCCACTAACTCTGCCCATAATTCTTTCCCTAACCCAGCACCACTGAGCATGCACCTTGCTTTTTCCATCAGCGTTTTGTTCATCCTTTCTGCAACTCCATTCTACTGAGGTGTATATGGATTAGTATTCGTCCTTTATATAACACACTTCTTACAAAATTCTTCAAATTCATTCCCTCAGAACTCTCTACCATTATCTATCCTCAACCCCTTAATTGTTTTCTCTGTTTGATTCTCAACAAGAGCCTTAAACTCTTTAAACCTATCAAAGACTTCGGATTTCTTCCTGAGGAAATATATCCAAGTATTCCTCAAGAACTCATCTATAAATGAGACATAGTACACAGATTTTCCCAATGATGGAACCAACACAAGTCCAAACACATCACTGTGAACTATCTATAAAATTCCTTCTACCCTCATTGTACCAGAGGGGATTCTTACACGATTCTTCTTCCCATATACACAATGTTCATAGAAATAAAAATCCGAACAGAATTTAGACATACCTTCAACCATAAATTTACCATGTAGTAGTCGAAGACCCTTCTCTCCGATATACCCCAATCTTTGATGTCATAGCGTAACCTTTTCTCCAGAGATTGTAGGAGTTCTTTCTTATTCAACTCCAATATCATGAACAATGGAAGTATTACACACATCACTAATATTTCTTCCTTGCAGCTTATACAGAGTTCCAAACTGAACTCCCTTTAGCAACACTGTAATACCCCAAGGATGAGCCCTAGTTGCATTATGAATTTTAAATATGTTTTGTAGGCTAGTGAGCTGAGAAATTGGTAAGCTTATGTGTTAATAGGATAGAGAGACTAGGTGTTAAAGGCTAGGAGCCTATTTTTGTACATGTAATTATGCACATTATTAATATATAAACATCGTTGCATGTATATCGACCATGAAGAAAGAGTGATGGGGGACTGAGCTTCCACAAGGTTGGGTAAGGGAGGGGGATAAGTATTTGGTCCTAGGGGGCTAAGCTAGGGGGATTACCTCTAAAGGAATAATATTTTATTATTAATTCCTGAAGGCTAAGGTGTACATGTTGAGTGTTGTCCTAAGTTCATGGAAAGGGAATGTATGCTAAGTGGAGTGCATGCAGCTCCGGGGAGACATGTGTCGACCTGGGCTCATGTAGTTAAAACCCAAGAGTCAAACCATGTTGGGGGTTCATTATACCATTCTCCCATCCTCTGTATGAACCAGATACCGCCATCATCAACCTCTGCATTTTTTTCTATGGTTATGCATCTTGAACCCAGGGAGGACCATGGACTGATCCACGTCTCTTGTGAAGTCCGAGCACCCCATAATCATTTGAGTCATGTTGTGTCATAACTGTTGGATGTTGTGGCCACACAGATCCTTGACTGAGTGTGGCTTGTTTTCATCTTATGTTACTTGTTGATACTTGTTGTTATCCTCACTATGATGGAACTGAGTTAAAGAAGCGGGTTGTCAGGCTTGTGAGCAACACTCTCTCCAGGTGAGAGAGGTGTTTGTAGATTGAAGAGGCAAGTTGTCAGGCCTGTGAGAAATTCTCTCTGGGTGAGAGAGTGTGCTGAGGAGGTGAGTTCTCCTAGAGGGAGTCATATAGCTACTACAAAGATCTAAGAATTCTGGTCCGACCTGTTGCTGAAGCCCAAGGTAAGGGAGGTGGAGCATCCGATGGACTGTCTGACAATGAAGGTGTATACTCATGGAGTGGGAAAGGCATGTGGGGAATGATATTCTATGAGCAATGAGTGTAAGTGACTCCTAGGAGAGAATCCATCCTCTTAACTGTGTGACTTTCCTATTGACCTTGACTAGCCTAGGAATCCCTTGCCCAATGGATCTTAGTCCCATCTCGGGGGTGACCTACTGCTGAGAGTGATGAGCAATGTAGTCTAAGGCTGGGAGGTTCATGGAAGGTCTGCACATAGATGGTGATGTTACTCCAGTTGAAAGGATAAGTATCATTTATGTACTTAATTTATATGTTATGCATGTATGTGATTCTTGAATGTTATCATGTATCCCGTTGTGTATATGAATTACTGTTAATTCCATTTGGGTATGAATTGTAGAATTAATTATGTGTTAAGTGTTTTAAATCCATTAAAATGCATGTTATAGTTACAAATTGGTATCAAAGCATTAAAGGAAATGTTAAGGTTGTTTTGGTAGTGTTTCCCGACCTAGTTATGGCTGGGGATGTTACAAACACCAATTCTCCTCGAACCATTCTATAACTTTCCTTTTTAAATATTGTTTTTACCCCTGCATCGTCCATTTTTCTTACAAAAATAAAATTTCTGGCCAATCCTGGGATGTGAAAAACACCAGGTAGTGTTCTAATCCTTCCATCTATGAACCTCAACTTGAATTTTCCTCATCCTATGATTTTGGTTGTCGAGTCATCACCTAGGAAAACATTACCTCCATCATACATTTCATATTCATATAACCATTCCCTATGGGGATTCATATGAAAGGATGCACTCGAGTCAACCAACCATGCCTCATGATCTGCATGTGTGCTTGAAGAAGCCAAGAACACATCCCCTCCCTCTTCCTTTGAGGCCTTTTCTTCTGTAGAAGGAGCTTCTTCAGATCCCTTATTTTTATCAACTTTGGATCTACATGGCTTCTTGGAGTGCCCTTATTTTCCACATCTTCAGCATACCTTTACAAACTTTTTGGGAGATTTAGATCTACCCTTAGACTTAGATCTCCCTCTTGAGGACTTATATCTGTTTCTTTCTTGGGAGCGTCCTCTTGCAAATACTGCATCTGTGCTCTGTCCTTCCATGTTCTTCCATCTCATCTCCTCCAAAAACAAGGATGCGACCACTTCATAAAACTTCAAGGAATCTGTATTACTACTTATGCCCACAACCAGACTATCCCATGAGTCTCATAAAGAGCACATCAAACTGGTACACTTATGTTCATCTTAAATTTTAATCTCAATAGATACTAATTGACTTACCACGGTATTGAAGGCTTTCAAATGCTCTGCCATTGAGTCTCCATCTCTCATCCTCAGGTTATAAAAATTCTTTCTCAGAAATAGTTTATTTACTAGGGACTTAGACTGATACAAATTCCCCAACTTATCCCATAAATCCTTGGTTGTAGCTTCCTCTGACACATTCAGTAACAGTGAATCTGATTGAGACAGTCGTATTCTGCTCTTCGCCTTCTGATCCAACATTTTCCAGGCATTTGCTAAAGTTCTTGTAGGTGCAGTACCTGGATCCACTGCGATCCATTGATCTATGTCCACAAATAGATCTTCCATCTTGAGCTTCCACAACTCAAAAATTTTCCCATTAAACTTCTCTATCTCCATTTTTGAACTGCTTGTCATTTCTCTTCACCTGAAGAATCAATACAGTAGATCTCCCACTGTAACAAGGCTTATCAAAGTCCCCATCCAAATCCTTGACCATAAAGGCGTCCCCCTGAAGCCAACAAAGCTCTGATACCAAATGTACATTTTAACCTTGTACAATTATTTACTCCAAACTGATTTTCAGTAAAAGAAGAGAAAAGATACAATGGCATATACACACATTACACAGATATTTTTCCCCTGGAAACCCAAACCGGGAAAACCAACATATTTTATATTCATTCATAGTGATACATTGTTTACAATACAATATACATATAGGACCCAACGACATACAAAACCATAACCCAATGACCTGGATTAGTCAACAACCCTAATTCCTTAACCAAAAATAGAAAACCATCAACAAAAACCATGTGCTAAAACGCCACCCAACAATGGACACAAAAATTGAGGCAACAAAAAAAATGAAGCAAACAATGTGACACGTTTCTCGAGAAAAAACATTATCTGTGGCACTGGCCTCGAACCCCCGTGCAAGGGGGACCTGTGACCCCCAGGCCTAGCATCCCCCCATCAAACCCCCTTGTGTGCCCAACACAACGTAGGAGACACTAAGGCTAGTCGTGCAAAGAATATAACACATACCCAACAGTTTTATGGGATGCCCCGCTACCGGTGCGTTATAAGACAAATGCACCAGTATCAACGCATACAAAGATAAAATGGTGTGGCATTCCATTACATTCACCAAAATGCACCGGTGCGGTTAAGTGAGTTGCACCAAGAAAATTATTTTTAAAATTATCATTGCGGTGCATCTTTAAAAATGCACCTGTTACTGTTGTGTCAAAAAAGACAACGCATTGGTTAAAAGAATATGGTGCTTGAAGGAACATATAGTGTTGATGCATTTCATATAATCAAGTGCATTTATTGGTTTAACATTAACAAATTCTACTACAACAATGTGTTTCATAGAACCAATTTCCTCAAGTTACACAGTCCATATGTGAAATGGCATCATGAGTCATTTTGTATGACAACCCTTAATCAGTGTGCTATATATCACAATGCACCATTATAGATATCGGTGCTCGACTAACAATGATGCACCAGTTCGTTATATTTAACACACCTCTGTTTGGTGCCTTGTGTTTGACATGGAGCACTAAACGCGATGTGTATGTTGTTGTTAATAGCACCAGTTATTTTTTCACTTTTTTTTTGCAAACATAAACTAATTTCAGTTTTTTATAAATACAAATTAGTTATATGTGTTTGTGTTTTATATTTAAATTTGTTTTATCTATATATATGTGCCTAAAAATGATTTTATGTGAATCAAATATGTAGATGACACCGAGATTAGTAGCATTAGTAGCCAAAAGAAAAACAATTGAATTCACCAACTAAATATGCAAACCTCCATGGTTAATTTTGTGGAGGTTTTTCTTTGCAGAGGAAAAAACATAGGTCACTCTTCGGTGCCTCTCATAATTTAGCACATGGAATCGATCCTCTACCACTTTATCGGTGCTCTGCCTCACATCTCCTCCTCCACAAGCCACTCAAATTTCTCCAAGATGCAGTTCTCGTCATTCATGTAGACATAATATGAACTAGCGTCAATTCACTTGTAGATAGCATAACTACACCTCTTTTTTTTCACCTCAAAGGGGCTTATCGAATAGATCTTTAAGGAAGGGGAGGAATTTTGTAGTTTGGAAGTATCTATAATCGAGGCCCTTGTTGGTGGAACCAGACACATCAAATTTGTTCCCTTCCAAGTTCATCATCTTGGCCCCTACTTTGGCATAATTAGGACTACCAAGATCTACAATAGGAGCTTCCCAGTGCCCTTTTTCATTGTTCAACAAGAAAATACCCTAGTGGATGTCTTACTTATAATACTATGTCAGCCTCAAGAATTACCTAATCTCCATATTGTATATTTCACAGAAGTTAAGAAGCACATTTGGAAAAACAATTGATGATCCATAATCTTTGTCAACATGTCTTATCGCTAAATATTAAGCATTGTCTTGGCCTCGGCCTACTCATCCATGATATACTCACACATGTTCTTAATAAGAATCCCATCATGTTTCTTCTTATCCATAAACATGTACTCGATTGTTTTCTCATCTAGAAGGGGAACATAGGAAACAAATGTTCACTCCCTTTGTTTTTGGTTTCCCTTGTCCTTCTCTCCCATTTCTTCCACCACATCCTCAACTTCCTCGAATAGGATTGGATTAATGAAAACAACATCACTACTCTTAATCATCAACTTGGACCACCTCTAGATAGACTCGATCCTCTACCACTCCCTCAGTGCTCTGGTCCGCATCTCCTCCTCTGCGGGTCACTCGACGTTTTCCATGATATCGTTCTCATCATCCTTGTCACCATAATAACTAGTGTCGATTCACTTGTAGATAACATACATATGCCTCCTATTATTTTCCTCACGGGGCTTCTCGAATATCTCTTTGACACCAGGGAGGAATTTCCTAGCCACAATTGTAAAATTGGTTTCTAGAAGATTGTAATATGTCATCTTCGAGCAATCAATTGTACAAGTGCGACTAAAAAATTCCTCCTCGGCATCAAAGAGATACTTGATAAGACCCCCAAGGTGAAGATGAGGAGGTCTAGTTATGTGATGTACAAGTGAATTAATGATAGTTATTATGGCGACATGGATGACAAGAACGGTATCTTGGAGAAAGTCGAGCAACCCACAGAGGAGGAGATGCAGTCCATAGCGCTAAGGGAGTGGTAGAGGATCAAGTCTATATAGAGTGAGGTTGGGTTGATGATTAAGAGCATGGAATTCATTGTCATTATGTCATTCTTATTTGAGTAATATGAGGATGTGGTGGAAGAAATGGGAGAGACGGACAAGGGAAACAAATAGTAGAGAGAGCGATAGTTTGTTTCCAATGTGCCCCTTATGAGGAAATGATGAACACTTCCACACTAAACCTAACATAAGAGAGAAAGAAAGATTTAATCAAGAAGGTAAATCACAAATCAAACACATAGTACACAAAGATTTTACCCTGGAAACCCAACTGGGAAAACCAACATTCCTCGAGCATTTTTCTCTCTTGTTGTCTTATTCCTTAAAAATAAAGGTTACATGCCTAACCTTGGTCTACACCTGAGACACAATCGACATCATACCTTATTTCTTTTCACAAGAACAACCTTGTAGCCAATTCGACTTACATCTACATGAACAATAACCTCTAAAATGATTTCTCTAAAGATTAGTTTTTACATCATTACAAAATGCATTATTTATAAGCTTTATAGTAGGAAAAACCCTAAATAAAGGCACCCAAAAATGGTTACATATCCATGCATATCAT
Source organism: Picea engelmannii (assembly GCA_009831015.1). Lineage (NCBI taxonomy): Eukaryota > Viridiplantae > Streptophyta > Pinopsida > Pinales > Pinaceae > Picea > Picea engelmannii. Next base: position 1,040,219 of record ML778917.1, on the reverse strand, counting down.
TGGCTACAAATCCCGCGAATCTTAGAATTTTTTTACAGTCAACTCTAAGTCAGTTTACCAGTCGATTTCTAGTTGACCTCCATTCGGTCTTCAGTTGGTTCCCACACACCTGCCTGTCAACCTCTTGTTGGTTGACCTCTTTAACTTGTTGTCGATTTCTTAGACTTCGACTTTACCCAGTCAATCCACCTTGACCTTTTACTTTTTGTCGATTTATTTGACTTCTTTTACCTGGTCTATCCACCTCAACCTTCTACTTTCACTGCAAAGAATATAACAACCCAACATTCTCCCACTTGTTTTCTTCTTTGCTAAAAACAAGACATTTCTGAACTTGCGTTCACAAACCTAGGGCATCAATGCCCATTTCCTCTCTGCACCAGGAGAACTTCACAACACTCACAGAATTGTTCAAAGAGTTTTTTATGTTTTCCAACGTGTCTACTTTCTCTAGCAACACCTTGTTGATTTCCACCATGCCTCTCATGAAATGGTATTCTACATCAATGTGCTCAGTCTTTGATGATAAGTTGGGTTCTTTTCCATAAATATTGTGCTTTGACTATCACAACTTATCTTCATATCTCTCTAATCAAACTTTATTCTTGAACATGGCCTTTGCAACCATACTACTTTTTTTCTTCCATGAGTGGATGTCGTGTTTTCATCTTCTATTATTGGCAAGGCTACGATCTCCTGTCGCTTACTCATTGAGCCGCTTGCTCCACCGAACAACTTGAAAACATATCCATTGGTCAACCTTTGATGATCCAAATCTCTAGCCTAGTCAGCATCGACAAAGCCATGTACATTTAATTCATTGTCACTTCCAGGTTTTCCTTGGTAACATATAGCATAGTCTTTTGTGCCACACAAATACATGATTAATCTCTTGACAACTATTGAGTGCTCCTTTCTAGGTGTCGACATGCATCTAATAAACACTCATATGGCATGGGCAATGTCTGGTCGAGTGCATACCATCGCATACATTATACTACCAACAACACTTGCACAGGGAACACATGCTATGTCTTCTATTTCCTCCTCTATCCTTAGGTGTTGTTCAATAGTTAGCCTTACACCCACAGGAATTGGCACCTTCACAGGTTTACAATCCCGCATGTTTAAACATTTCAAGATTGTTTCAATATAATTCTATTAGTTCAAACAAATATTTCTAGATGCCCAATCTCTCTTGATCTCCATTCCCATAATGAAATTTGTTGCACCAAGATCCTTCATGTTGAATTTGGAGGATAGCTTCTTCTTCGCCTCATTTATTACATTCACGTTGTTTCCAATCAAAAAATGACGTTAACATACAATGCTACATATATGAAATTCCCACCTTCTTCTTTGGAATATATACAGTGATCAACTTTGCTTCTCACAAATCCCAAACTAAGGATGTATGTGTTGAAATTTTGGTACCACATCCTTGGTAATATTTTTAGAATATAAAGGGATCTTTTCAATTTACACACAAAATCTCTCTTGCCCCTTACTACAAATCCTTTAGGTTGTTTCATGTAGATCTCTTCTTCAAATTCCCAATGTAGGAACGTTGTCTTCACATACAACTATTATATTTTCATATCAAATGTTGTGGCCAGAGACATTAGTACTCTAATGGAAGTTAATTTTGCAACAGGGAAAAAAAACTCACCGAAGTCAACTCCTTCAACTTGGGAAAATACTTTCGCTACTAGTCAAGATTTGCATTTCTCGACTTGACATGTGGTGTTCATTTTATTCTTGAATACCCACTTGCTACCAACGAGATTTATTTCACTAGGTATTTCAACTAAATCCCATGTCTCATTCTTATGCAAGGATTCCATATCTTCAACCATGGAATCCTTCCATAGTTTTCCCTCTACTGAGTCAACTGCCTCTTTGACTGACTTGGGCTCTTCATCATTGGAAGTTAACACAAATGCAGAACAAAAGTCAAGAAGACTATACATTTTGATTATTTTTCTTACTCCTTCTAACCTCCTTACAACCAGGGTCGATTGTTCCACCTCTTCATCTTATTTAGTCAACATCTGAATCATATTCTTCTCTGGATTATTTTTTGTTTGAACCATCACTTCAAACTTGGACTTCCTTTCGACTTCTATGAAGACTGCATCTCGACTATACACTATTTTCCTTGATGGAGGATCCCAGAGCTTATATCCTTTCATTCCTTCTTTATATAAATTGAAAATACACTTGACTACATTCGTGTCCAGTTTTATCCTCCTTTCCTTGGGAACGTGCACAAATGCATCACAACCAAACACTTTGAGATGTGAAACCGAAGGATTTTTACCAGACCATACCTCATGTGGAGTCATTTCGACTAGCACCGATGAAGGAGACATATTCACTAGATATTTTTCAGTGTCGACTGCCTCTTCCCATAATTCTTGTGCGAGCCTAGCACCATTGAGAATGCTCCTTGCCTTTTCCATCAATGTTATGTTCATTCTCTCGACAACTCCATTTTGTTGTGGGGTATATGGTGTGGTATTTTGGTATGATATGTCAGACTTATTGCGGAACTGATCAAATTACTTTCCATATAATTCACCACCATTGTCAATTCTTCGCACCTTAATCTTCTTATCTGTCTAGTTTTCTATAAGAGATTTAAAATCTTTGAATTTCTCGAAAACCTTTTTTTTCTTCCTCAGGAAATATATCCATGTCTTACTGGAAAAATCATCTATGAAGGAGACATAATAAAAGGATCCAACAAGTGAAGGCACTAAAACATGGCCAAACACATCACTATGAACCAGTTCTAGAATCATCTATGCCCTTGTTTCTCTAGATGGGAACCTAACCCGACTTTGTTTTCCATATATACAATATTCACAAAATTTGACTTCTAAATTACATTCAGGAAAATCTTGGACCATACCTTTGTTATGCATAGATCGAAGTCTTTTTTCTCTAATATGTCCTATCCTCTCGTGCCATAACATGGTTGGGTCATTTTGACAAGGACTTGTCGATTCGGGTTGAATCAAATCAGTCTAAGTTGATTCGAGTCGAGTCGAAGTCGAGTCAACTTCAGGAACAATAATGTTGTTACATTTAGTCAAGTCAACATTCTCTAATAACTTGTATAGGGTTCCAATTTGAACTCCTTTCATTGAGACCATAGCATCTCTGAACATATTGCATGTATCCTTTTGAAACAAGGTGTGAACCTTTGCATCTCTCATCTTGTTGAAAAATATCAAGTTTCTTTCCAAACCCAGAATGTGTAGCACACCTAGAAGGGTTGTACTCCTCCCATCCTACAGTTCCATTTGAACTCTTCCTCATCCGATAATTTTGGTTGTCGATTCGTCCCCCAAGAACACATCTCCTCCTTCATATCATTCATATTCGCATAACCATTCTCTATGTGGTTTCATATGATAGGATTCTCCTGAGTCAATCAACCAAACATCTTGATCTGATTGTGTACTGGTCGATGCCAAGTACACATCACCTCCCTTATCTGGAGTCGTCCTTCTCTCAGTCAACTACTTCTCATCATATCCTATACTGAATTGTGTTTCCTTCGACCTACATTCCCTTTTTTAATGTCAATTTTTACCGCATTTCCAGCATCTTCTTGTTGTCGACTAAACCGGGGATTTAGATCTACCCTTCAACCTAGACTTTCTATTGAAGAATTTTTCTTTATCTCTGTGAAACAGTTGACCTCTCACCACTAATGAATCTTTGGTTGATCCTTCCATGTTCTTCCTGCTCATTTCTTCTGACAGTAGAGATGCAACCACGTCTTCTAGCACTAATGTGGTTGAATTACTCCCTATAGCCACCACTAATCTATCCAAGGAGTCTGGAAAAGAACATAATAGGCTAACACATTTCTCCTCCTTAGTGATTTTAATATCCAAAGAAGATACTTTGCTTATAATGGTATTAAACGCATGTAAATGCTCTGTAACTGAACTTCCTGTATAAATTTTAATAAAAATTATATATTACCTAGATTCACCTGGTATAACAATTATATGCCATTGTTAAATACATAAACGATTCTACAAATATTCTTGCAGAATTTAAAACATGATCGCCAATTGCATTAGCAAGAAGAAAGATCAATCACGGATGTTTTTCCAGGAAAGAATAAAGATAAAAAACCCACTATCATATATTATGTTTATATCATGGATCATGAAACAATGTCATACAAAACTCTAATCCAAGAGCTCTCAGTACAATATAATCGTCTCACACTGTCATACAAAAATCAACAAACACATGTGCCAATTCTCTACCTCCAGATAGCCTGCCTCCTCTGCGCAAATACCTGCAATGGAAAACCTACAAATGATTTGAATTCCTCTTGCTTAGGCTGCACATTTCTCATGGGAACATCCACTATGTGTGTGATTACATGAGTGCACTTCACTCAAATCACAATTGATAGCCAAACTGTCCCTTTCACCTGTTATCTCAATTGGGTCTCCACTGGATCTGACGTGCATGTAGTTAACAATGGTAAATCTTCAGTTGCATGTGAGATCGATGATTGTGAATTAATTAATAATTAATTCACTGAAATCTCACTAGTGTAAGTTTAGTTACAACTAGTACAACTGATCTTAACTCACTTAACTGAGTTAAACTACTTCACAACTCACATAACTACACTTATAAGTCTGTTACAACTTCAAGTCACTTAGTTACTACTGATTCGACTTCCATGTCCCACTAGTCAACCTTTGAACTCAAATTTTCTATAGCTAACTAATTTTCCATTTCAGTTAACTATTTCAAGTAATTATGAGATAATAGATTAATATTTATTGTCCAATTTATTTAAGGGAAAAATAAATTAGACACACATTTCTTGTTGACTTTTCAACACTCCCTCTCAACAAGAAAGAGATTATCCTTAACCCCCATCCTGTCTCTATGGTGTTCGAATTTTCTCCTGGTGAGCGCCTTCGTCAGAATGTCTGCATCTTGATCTTCCGTAGGAATGTACTGAAGAAACATGATCCTCCATTGCACACAATCTCTGAGATGATGATACCATATATCTATATGCTTATATCTATCATGAAACACATGATTAATCGAGAGTTTAATTCAACTCTGATTATCACAATGAATCACTGTCGGATCTAAATGAGAACCAAACAAACCAACCAAGATCTTTCTCATCCAGATAGCCTCACATGCATATTGACTCACTTCCATGTATTCCACTTCTGTTGAACTGAGTGCCATGGATCTTTGTTTCCTGTTTTACCAAGAAACAATTGTAGATCTGATACTAAAGATCCCCCCTATGTGCTCTTTCTATCCATTGGGCTTCCCATCCAATATGCATCTATGAAGCCATGCAACTTCACCTCATCCGTCTGTATGTACCGTAAGACATACTCAGATGTGCCCCTCGGCTATATCAGGACATGTTTTCCCACCTTCCAAAAGAGCTTGGTAGTCTTAACCATCGCTTGACTCAACTGGTTAACCGCATAGAAAATTTATGGTCTCGTGTTCACTAATTAAATTAGTGAACCCACTAATTGTCGATATACACTAGCATCCTCTACCTCTCCAGAAGTAGCATCCTCTTTCCTCCAGTTTCCTGGAAGAGGAGTATCCATGGGGTTGCATCCCTTCATGAGAAACTTACCCAGTATCTCCCTTGCATACTTGCCTTGAGACACAAATATCTCACCATCTCGCTGCCATATTTCCAATCCAAGGAAATAGTGAAGAAGGCCCAAATCCATCATCTCAAACTCCTTTGCAAGGTCCTCCTTGCATTAATGTATCAATTGCTCATCACCAGTCAGTATTAAATCATCAACATAAAGAAAAATGATTAAAATCTTACCCTCCACCACAATTTGGTATAGGTTTGCATCCACTTCACTTTTGGTGAATCCCAATCCGGTGAAATAGTTGTCTATCTGAGTGTACCAAGCACAGGGTGCTTTCTTTAGCCCATATAGTGCTCCCTTGAGTCTGCACACATGTGACTCCCTGTAAAAGGTCTCAAAACCTTATGGCTTCTCAATGTACACTTCTTCCTCAATGATCCCATTGAGAAACCCAGTTTTTACATCCATCTAATGAATAAGCCAGCCCATCTACGCTGAGCGTGCAAAGATGGATCTTATGGAAGAGTACCTTGCGACAGGTGAAAATGTCTCATCATAATCTATCCCCTAGATCTATGAGAAGCCCTGGGCCACAAAACTGGCTTTCTTTTTCTCCACACTCCCATCAACAGCTTGTTTTACCTTGTAGATCCATCTCGAACCTACCACTAATTTGTCGACAAGTCTTGGGACAATTTCCCATGCACTGTTTTTGAAATGGAGTCATACTCCTCCACCATTACATCTACCCATGTGGGATACTACACTTCTTCTTGAAAGGAATATGGTTTAGTCACAATAAATTTTCTCATGAGATCCATGTATCCAGTAAATCAATAAGGAGACTATCTCTGTCTGCGTTGTGAAGTAGGGGCTCCTACATTTTGTGCAGCATCTAGTCTCAATATATCATCTTCCATGGTGCGCTTTCTGCCATTTTTGGTGGATGGCTATGCTTGAGTGGATTCCTCCACTCCATGAACCTCCTCATGTGGTTGATCCACATCTTGAGACTCATCTTTGGGAACCAACAATTCCTCCTCCACATGCAAGTCTAGCTCCTTCTCAAGTGACAACCGCATGGCTTTCCCCTCATCAAATTTTATATCCCATCACATAACAATCATCTTACTGTTAGGAAAATACACACGATAATTATACGGTGTCTGTGTGTACCCCACAAAATCCCAACTTCAGCAGTCGATTCTAGCTTCTTCCTGGCATCCTTGGTCACATGCACATAAATATATGAGCCAAAAATATTAAAATGAGAAACATCATCTTTCATACCAGTGAAAGCTTCTTCAAGTGTACTCATGCCAAGTACTCTATGAGGACAACAGTTTTGCACATAAACCGCAGTATTGCATGCTTCTTCCCACAAATTCATTGGTAGGCCCTTATCATGCAACATTGCTCGTGTTTCACCCACGATCATTTTGTTCTTCCTCTCCGTGAACCCATTTTGTTGTGGGTTATGAGGCACTATGAGTTCTCTTCGAATTCCTTCTTTGTTTCAGAAGTCTTTGAATTCGTTAGAGATGTATTCTCCACCACCTTAGAGCCTTCACTTGCTTCCCCGACTCTTTATCCACCAATGATTTAAACTCACAGAAATTTGAGAATGTTTGATCCTTCTTCTCCATAAAGAAGATTCAACATTTATGAGAAAATTCATCCACAAAAATAACATAATACTTATGTTTTTTTGTTGAAGCAACCGAGAATGGTCCACACACATCTGTGTGAATTCTCTCTAGGCTCACTGAAGCATGGTTCTCCTTTTCATGAAAGGTGTACTTTACTTACTTCCCCATGGTGAAAACCTTACATCGATCTAACTGAGAAAGTGTTCCAATTGGAATTCCAATAGATATTTGATGCATGATCTTCAAGGATCCATGATGAATATGGCCCAATCCCCTGTGCCATAATTCTCCCTCATCCTAGCTCACCACTTTTTCTTCCTTGCCCATCATGGAAGTGAAACCATCTACCTCCAACATGTAGAGATTCTTAACTCGAATCCCTATCCTCTTGACTTGACTCGTTGTTTTATGTCGCAGAAAATATTTTCCACCATTGAAACAACGTCATAGCCTCTTTCCTCCAACATTGCGACTGAGACCAGGTTTTTCTTCAGACCTGGAACATGCATAACATTTTTCAATTGAAATGGTTTACCTAAATCCCTCTGAAAGGTAATTGTACCAATGCTAGTCACACTGTATCGTCCATCATCACCCATATCTATATGCATTTTGAGATCTCTCTCATCCAAGTCACTAAAAAACTCCTTATCTCTCGTCATGTGGAAGGAAGCACCACTATCCAAATACCACACTGATATCGATGCACTTGATTCCATGCATGCGATCAAAGAGAAGTAAAGTTCAAATTGTGAGGCAAGGACCTCACCAGTTTCATCTCCTGCAACCTTCTTTTTCATCTTCTTCTGTGGACAGTTAGTAGCGAGATGCTCATGTTCGTGATAGTGAAAACACTTCACTTTGGAAAAATCTAGCTTCTTGACTTTAGACTCGGATTTTGAATGGAATTTATTCCCCTTTCCTTTCCTTGCCTTGGTATCCAAATCACAATCCTCTTCATCATCATGCTTTGATGAAGATCCATCTCTGGTGTTCCGCCTGAACTCCTCCTGCACTAGATCTGACCATAGTCATTCCCAATTTGGAAATTTTTCCCTTCCATTGACAGAGTATCGATAACTATGCCAACTCTTGGGAAGTCCTAGGAGATCCAAGCTCACCAAATAATCATCAGTGACTATTATTCCCACACTCCCCAACTCATCCTAATATTGGACAAACTTCATGAGATATTTTAGAATGGAGTCACCCTTCTCCATCTTGATCTTCCTGAGTTTATCTTTGAGCACCAATTTCCTATGGTCATTGCTATTTTGGAATAGATCCATCAAATTCTTCCACATTTCATGTGGTGTGGCTTTCCCATGGAGGATTGAGAAAATGTGGTCTCGTACTCCCTCCAACAGAATCCCCCTCGCCTTTGCCACTTTATTTTTCCATGCATCAAAATTTGCAACGTCTGCATCATCTGGCTTAGGAACATATTTGTCAATGAATTCCTTAAAGCCATTGTCTTCGAGTACTACCTCCATCCTCTCCTTCCAAGAAATGTAGTTCGAGCTTCCCTTGAGTGCATACTCTAACCTCAAGCCATTGAAATCCATTTTGATCTTGAATCAGTTGTAGCACCAAGAAAGTCTTTCTGCAAATTCGAATTCTATCCAATCACAAACTCATCTTTTGAAATCTTTTGTGTTTTGATACCATGTAGAAATTTTAATACAAATTATGTATTGCCTGGATTCTCCCGATCTAACAATTATATGAAATTTTTAAATACGTAATCGCTTCTACAAATATTCTTGCGGAATTTAAAACATGATCACCAATTGCAATATCAAGAAGAAAGATCAATTACACATAACACAGATGTTTTTTCTGGAAAGCATAAAACAAAAAACCCCACTGTCATATATTATGTTTATATCATGGATCATGAAACAATCTCATACAAAAATCTAATCCAAGAGCTCTCAGTACAATACAATTGTCTCACACTGTCATACAAAAATCATCAAATACATGTGCCAATTATCTGCCTCCAGATAGCCTGCCTCCTCTGCGCAAATACCTGCAATGGAAAACCTGCAAATGATTCAAATTCCTCTTTTCTAGGCTGGGAATTTATCATGGGAACATCCACTAATTATGTGATTGCATGAGTACACTTCACTCAAATCACAATTGATAGCCAAACTGTCCCTTTCACCTGTTATCTCAACTGGGTCTCCACTGGATCTTACATGCATGTAGTTAACAGTGGTAAATATTCAGTTTCATGTGAGATCCTTGGTTGTTAATTAATTAATAATTAATTCACTGAACTCTCACTAGTGTAAGTTCAGTTACAACTAGTACAATTGAGCTTAACTCACTTAACTGAGTTAAAATACTTCGCAACTCACATAACTACACTTATAAATCTGTTACAACTAATTCGACTTCCATGTCCCACCAGTCAACCTTTGAAATCGAATTTCCTATAGCTAACTAATTTTCCATTTCAGTTAACTATTTCAAGTAATTATGAGATAATAGATTAATATTTATTGTCCAATTTATTTAAGGGAAAAATAAACTAGACACACATTTCTTGTTGAATTTTCAACACTTCCCTCACTCATCCTCATAAGATATAGCTTCTTCCTAAGGAAAAAACTATTTACTAGGGAATTTTGATTGGTACAATCTCTCCAACTTGTCCCACAGTTTCTTAGCCGAATCTTCACATTAGACATTCACCAGTATTGAATCTGCAAGACAAAATCGAATCATACTCCTTGCCCTTCTATCAAGTTTCTCCCATTCTTCCCTAGGCATACCTGTTGGGATGGTACCTGGACAGACCACTGCCCATTGTTCTCAATCTACAAGGAGATATTCAATTTTAAGCTTCAAAAGATCAAAATTTTGGCCATTGAATTTTTTGATCTCCATCCTTGAGCTACTCGTCATTCTTTAAGAACAATCTATAAATATTTTCGACTTACGACTCTTATTGTACTTTGGGTTTATCTTATATCCAAGGTTGTTAAGCCAAGATCTGATACCACATGTTAGGAAATTAGGAACACTTGCACACTAAACCTAGCAGAAGAGAGGAAGAAATATTTAATCAAGAAGGTAAATGATAAAGAAAACACACAACACATGGATATCTTACTCTGGAAACCGAACCGGGAAAAACAAAATTCTATAAGCGATTTTCTATCTTATTATCTTATTCCTCCAGAATAAAATGTTACATGCCTAACCTTGCTCTACACCTAAAACACAATCAACATCAACCCTACTTGATTTGCACAAGAACGACCCTGTAGCCAACTCGACTTACATCTACATGACTAGTAACCTCTAAAATTATTTCTCTAAATATTATATTTTACAACATTACAACATGCCTTATTTATAAGCTTTACAGTAGGTAAAACCCTAAAGAAAGGTGCCCAAAAATAGTTACATATCCACATAGATCATTGGCTACAAATTCCGCGAATCTCGGGTTCTGTTATAGTCGACTCTAAGTCAGTTTACCAGTAAATTTCCATTCGACCTCCATTCGGTCTTCAGTTAGTTTACATGCACCCGCATGTCGTCCTCTTGTCGATTGACCTCTTCGAATTGTTGTCGATTTATTCGACTTCGAATTTACCTAATCGATCCACCTCGACATTCGACTTGTTGTTGATTTCTTCAACTTCGACTTCACCCGATAGATCCATCTCGACCTTCAACTTTAAGTGCAAAGAATATAACAACCCAACACCCCTTATGGATGAGAAAGTGATCAAGTGCATGGTTGTGGATAAAAATAAACATGATGAGATTCTTAGTAAGTGCACGAGTGAGGATCTCATGGAGGAGGAGGAAGAGGCCAAGGCAATGTTTAATATTTAGTGATAAGGCAATCTGAAAAAACTTTTGGATCATCGATTGTTTTTACAAATGTGCTTCTTAACTTATATTAAATATACAGTATGGACCTCAGGTCATTCTTGATATTAACACAATATTATAATTAAAACATCCACCGGGGTCCTTTCTTTTTGAAAAAGGAAAAGGGGTACTGGGAAGCTTCGATCGTATATCTTGGCAGTCATAATTATGCCAAAGTAAGGGCCAATATGATGGACTTGGAAGGGAATGTAGTTGATGTACCTGATGCCACCGTTAAGGGCCTCAATTACAGATACTTTGAGGCTATGAAATTCCTCCCCATGATAAACACGTTATTCGATAAGTCCCCTTGAGGAAAAGAAGAGGAGGTGTAGGTATGTTATTTACAAGGGAATTGACGCCAATTCATATTATGGATACATGAATGACGAGGATGGTATCTTGGAGAAAGTTGAGTGGCCCATGGAGGAGGAGATGCAAGGCAGAGCACCAAGGAAGTGACAGAGGATAGAGTCCATGTGCTAGATTATGAGAGGCATCGAAGAGTGATTGCTTCCACAAAGCACAATCTCAACACTGAAAGTTTGCATACGTACTTTTTCAATTAAATTGTTTCTCAGTGCATTTTTACGTAACAACTACACTGGTGCTCTTTCAATCGCACTGGTGCGCTATAAACAATATAACACATATGTATATTGTGTTTTTTCAAATCATGTTGATGTTGTTGTTGTTTGATTTATAAAATGTGTTATAATTATGCTAATGATTTCTCTGTTTTTAATTTAAATTTAAAATGTATCACTCATTAGATGTATTTCTCTGTTGTCATATAATGTTTAATTTTAGTTTTATGAAATCGTTTACTTTGGATTGTAATTGAGAAAAATTATAACTATTAATTTCATATAATGTTTAATTCTTCTTCGGGGTGATTTTTTTAAATTTCCAGCAATATACAATATGTTGATTAAACATGTTTACAAAGAAAAAATACTTTTATGAAATGTTATTTTCTCATTTATTTTATTGATAACATTATAATAATTGTTCATAATTGCATTTATAATTGTTATAATTTTTAGTAGTGATGGTACAAATATCTTCCACATTGGGATGTTCTATTTGTTTTTCAAATATTATATTGGGATGACTTACGCCAAGTGTCATATTAAACTATAAAATGCACCTCACTTTATATTAATAATAATAATAATAATAATAATAATAATAATAATTAATAAAAGTGTTAATCTAATCAACATGTTTTTTCTAGTTTGTAGGTGAAATGTCAATTTAAAAAAAAAAATGGATGTGTTAAAATTTTATTGCAAAAACATACACATGTATTTTTAAATCATGATACATATTACATGGAAAATATTAAAATAATAGGAAACAATAACATTTTTATAATTTTTTTATATACAATTGAATTAATAAAAATATATTTATAAATGCATTCAATTCATCAAATAATAACATTTATATAAAAATACATATTTTGAATCCATAGAAATAGATCTATAAATGCATGCAATTTCATTAAATATGAGTCTGTGTAAACTATTTAAAAATATTGTCAAAATGAAACACAATGACAAGTGATTTGGAAATGATAAATTTAATTAACTGGTTTATGCAGTCCCAACCACCACCATGGTTTTTAGGATAAAATAAAATTTGACATAAACTCATTAGATAACATGAACATATGATACATTCCCTCTAAAAAAATTTAATTTTACATAATGTACATGTATCCTATGACATTAGTGTTATATGTAAATTCTACAATTATTAATATTGATTCTCATATTTTTTGTAATCATGCAATGAAAATAATATTATTAATACATATGTCTTAGAAAATAACTAATGTACAACTATCATTTGTCCTCCATAATTAATCCTAATAGATCCTTGACCAAGTGATGTTTTCCATATTTCCTTTGTGAGCCTATTTGATATTATATGACCCTTTTGATCATGAATAATCCATAAAGCATCAAATTTAAGGGCAAAGACATTATTTTTCACATGTGGACCATATTAGGCCCTAATACAATCCCTATTGTGCAAGGCTTATAATGGCTAAGGTTTATTATAAATGTCCCCTGTGATGATTTCAAACCCGATGATTGATGGTCCATGAATTATAAAATCCTGTGTCATGCCCTAAGACATTTGTTTTCATCCTCCAACCACCTTTAGACTCATCATTGGTGTGGAAAAACTCATAATGGTGCAAATATCATATCCATGGGATAAATGTTCCCTTTGTAAGGCCTCTGTGGGTTTGGGACCATATTTAGGGCCCATGAGAAATTAAATCATATTTTAGGCCCTATATTGGTGTTCCCCCTCATGCCATGTCTAGGGGGAACACCAATATATGTCCTATAGATTGAATATATGGCCTTTGAGTGTGATAGTAGTGCCATCATGGAGGTTGTGTGCACCACATATGGATCTCAAGCCCTTAACCATGGTCCAATGAGGAAAACAAGAACCTTATGCCCTTTGTGAACCTTCTAAGTCTTATGGGCTAGGAACAAAGCCTTGAACCACCACTTAAGCGCTATAAATAGGATTTTGGGCCTTTTAGTGGGAGATGAATGCCATCAGGAGTTTTTCACTCAAGGGATGATTTGGGGGACTTTATCATGGTATGGGTAGGAATTCAAAGTACTTGGGACCCTAAATGAAGCTCTTAGGCACTCTTAGGAGGTTTTTCACACGAGAGGTGAGTCTTGGAGAATTGACTATTGTAAGAGAAGGAAAACAAATGAATTGGGTTATAAACAAAGCTTCTATGGCTCATGGGCCATGGAAAAAGATGGAAAACCACCACATGACCCATCTAAATGCGATATTTGGCCCCCAAGTGAAATATAGGTGCTATTATCAATGTTTCTAGTTATGAATCTCCTCATAAGGAAATGTAAGTATTTAATTTCATTAGTGAAGAAATTAATTAATTTGTTAACGTTAAAATAATATTAAATTAAATTAATTTTATATCAATATTTAAAAATATAAAAAATAGTATCCACCGAGGTGTAGAACAATCGATGATAGAGTGTATTGTTAAGTCACTATGTTAGGTGAATTCACTGGTTTGAAACCCTTGACTTACCTTTTGTGTTACATGAGGGGTCGCGTTGGCATGCTTGGAGGTTATAGTGGTAGCAGTCGGATAACACGATCATGTTGTCCCGCGACCAAGTTTTGAGGAAACCTTGGTCAAGTTTGGACCACTTTTGTACTTCGACACATTTTTAGAAGAAGGAGTGCCCAGGTGGAGCTGAGATCATGGATATCACTTATTTTGCGGGTTATGAGGACCCCGTAAGGGTTTTTCTAGGGTTTTTGTAATGGGTTTCTGGGATGTCGGCCCATGGGGTTTACCCATTATTAATCCTTGTTGTAAGGGATTGTAAAAGTATAAATAAGTAAGAATGTATTATAGAAAGAGTCATAATCCTGTGGAGCTAAGTGCAAGTAAATTGAGTATCTTTGTGCAAGGGAATGTAAGTGAGTAAGTCTCTGTGCTTGAAAGAGAATTGGCTCTGTGCCTTGACCTAGTTTTTGAGGGAGGATCTGGTGCTCAGTGCATAGATCTCTTGTCTAGTGAAAAGCTCGACTCTGTGGCTTAGTGCACAGGAGTAATTGAATGTAAGAGATTAACAAATAATAAAAAAGGTGAATCAGTTGGTGGATGTAGCCTCACACTGGGGTGAACCACATATATCTTGTGTCTTTGGTTTTCTTTGTGTTGTGTTGTTTATGCTATGAATTTGCTCAGTTCTTTGATTATTATTCATGATAGATAGATCTTTTGTTGCTTAGTGATCTACTTGTGTTAAGGATAAATGAATGTTAGATCTAACTCAGTGCTAAGTTCTCATGATATATAATCATTTATTATTACTGCGTCGATCTATATTTGGGTATGTTCTATGATGTTAATATGATTAGGAAGCTAATGCATGTCATCTTCTAAGTGTTAATAGAAGACCATGTGAAGTGTTATTATCATAGATCTATGTCTCAGCTTGGTTACAAACACTTGTGTCCTGTAAGCCCCCCTTCATCTACCTCGGGTGAAACTTCACCTGCTTTGCAGGTGTCGCTGAAAGGGTCGTTAGTCGAGGTTTTGTTGGTGCACTATTAAGTGTTGAACCCTAGGTCTGCCCCTGTGCCAACAAATGGTTCCATTGATGGGACCTAAAACTATGATTTTGGGGAACTGAAGTAAAGAAAATAGAATCTCTGTGTGTAGATCTGTTGTTGAAGTGCGCAATACTCTACTTGACTTATGAAGCTTCGTGCTAAGAAAGAAATTTGATCTGAATAAAAGAGGTAAGATCTAAAAGATGTAAAGCTTTGTGCTTTGACAAGAGTAAGATAAGTGAAAATGTTTGTTTTGAAAGCATGAAATTAAGTGCATTTAATAGGTTCTGTCATAGTCTGAAGGTTAGGGAACAGTTGAAAGAAAGAGTTGATTCGAGTAAATTTAATGGAAATGAAGAAAGATATGTTATTCCTATGCATAGAAAGAATTTTTGGACTAATAAGTGGATGCAGGAACCTAGGAAATTTGTTTGCAAATTGTAGGTCCAACACTATGATCCTAGTGCATAGTACAAAATAAGTTTGGGAACATTTAAAAGAAAAAGAGGATTGACATTGTGTTATAACTACAGAAGACCAGGACATATTGCTAAGGAATGCCCTAGCATAGGTCCTAATTGTCTTTGTTGTAATATTATTGGTCATGAAGTTGAGGATTGTCCAAGACTGATTGCTAAAGTTGAACAGATGAACATCAGACAAGAAAACTATGAAGGAAGTCAAAAGACCAAGGGAATTTTATAAAGTCATAAAGAGAAAGAATCAGAGGAAGCTCAGACTACATTACTACAGTTGAAAGAAATGATGGAGATTCACAAAGATGTCATCTTACCAGAGATCCTAAAAGTAAAACAATGCATAAGCACAAGGATAGAAGACTTCGACATAGACTTTGTCTTGGATGAGGAAACACAAGTGAATATTATGACAGAAGACACTTGGGAAATTTTGGGAAAACCTACTGTGATACCTTCGTTGAGAAGGATAGGATTTTTTAAAGGAAAGATGATAACCCTATGCGGAAGAGTTACTAATGTACCTATTATTATTCATGGAACATTGACTAGAGAAGAATTTGAAGTCATTAAGTTTGTTGAGAACAATGCCCCTTTCCCACTTTTGTTAAGTAAGACTTGGATTGACAAGGATCAAATCAGAAGGAAAGAAGAGGAACAAGCTAAAGAAAAGAAAAATAAAGAGCTAAGGGACTTCATAGCTAGAAAATTAGATCGACTAATAGAAGAATGAGAGGATAAGTTGAAACAACAGAACAAAGTAACAACACAGGAGGGACATAAGGCAAGAGAACTAGTTGCCAAGGTTGAAAGAATGCAAGAAGGCCTAAAGAACCTATCTATGCAAGAAATAAGTATATCCACCCAGGAAGTATTAAGAGAAGGGATATTAACTTCAAACTCTTTGAGGGCACATCATGTTGGACAACTGAGAGGGGGGGTGAATCAGTTGTTACCGTGCTTAAACAATTATGCTTCTTTTAAAATGTTTACAGGGCACTCAATGATGATCACAATAATGGGAAATAAAGAAAGGCACATTCAACATCAGTCACATCTATGAGAAACCAGAGACAAATAATTCCCGAGGAAACCCATACAGGGTAAAAACCTCTTTTTCTTTATATGATAAGTATTATCTACATTCTTTACACTATCATACATATGAGCACCAACTCATTGTGAGGCTACAACCTCTGTTTTTGCAAGCTGCAACTTGCTGAGAGCACCAACTCTCTGTTTTCTCTAGCACCCACTAGAAGGAAGCACCAACCCCTTGGTTTCTCTAGCACCAACTAGAAGGAAGCACAAACTCCCTGGTTTCTCTAGCACCAACTAGAAGGAAGCACCAACTCCCCGTGTTCAAGCACCCACTTGAACCTTTGAGGACACCAGTCCTCCCTAGCACCTCCCAACCTCCCTGAATTATAAGTTCTTTGTTACTAAAACTTATTACAGCGATATAAAATTATTCAATGGCTTACCAGCCCTGTCATTGTTCTGTTACACTGCTCTGCCCTGTCTACATCAGTGTCTTCTGCACACCTCTATCACTTTTTGTTCTTTGGCCTTTTATGCTCTATGCCCCATATCCCTTCAATGCACCATTCCTCGACTGTGCATTTCTGCTCCCGCGTTATGCCTCCTTGTACACACCTCAATTCTCCTCCACAGTGAAAACAACACCAATCTCTTCTTTGTTCCACATTCTTATCGTCCCTGTACTCCTTGTGCATGCAATATTTCCTTCCTCTGCATGCTCACACCCCCTCACATATCCTCCACATCTCGAGTGCTTCTCCCTGATCATCGAAACTCTTTAGCTTCTCTGGTGGTTCCCACCACGCGTTCAGCATCACTAGGTGTTCTGCTAATATTCCTCAACCTCTCTGGCAGTTGAGACTCCTCGTCTTCTCTGGCACAGTTGAGCTTATGCCTTCTGTTTCAGTTACAGACTTCAATGCTCATCCATCTGTCAATCCCCATAAGAATCGTCTTGCTTCACTGGAAAAATATTAGATACTCTTCATCTCCTCTGGTGATCACACAGAGGTCTCTTCCAATTCTCTGGCAGAGACCATCAATGGTTTCTAGCAGTTACACTGCGAGGCGCAAAAGTAGCCCTGCGATCTTGTTCAACTTCACTTGCACCGTTGGATTGAATTCATAGAAACTTGCGTTTACTTCTCCATTTCACACTTCGGCATTTCAGGATCCCTGTGGTAATGATTTCATTACACTCCATGTCCCGATCCCCAAAACTCCGAAATGGAGCCTATTTGAACTAGCTCCTTCCTTCATCTTCTGCCGATGTGACCAATGGCTGTGACCACAGATTGAGCCAAAACGTGTTTCGTATTTTGACATTTCGGCACTCCCATGGTAGAGTCTCTTGACACTCCATGTCCTGATATCCAAAGCTCCGAAATGGAGTCGGATCAACGGTCCACACTCTAAGTGATTTGACGGTCCTGATGTCTTCATGATTTCGCATATCGCGATTTTGGGGTTCGCGACTTCGAGACTCCTATGGTAGGAGTTCTTTGACATCTCCATCTCCCGATTTTTGAAACTCTGAAGTGATGTAAACCTACTGACGTCACACGTGGATTGACACATGTTGAATAACTACCACATGTCACTCTGATTCATGACTTACATGTGCCTGAAATGTTGAATCATCTTGACACTTGTCATTGCCTGGTTGTGCCACGTGTTCTTAGCTGACGTGGTTTGCTGACGTGTCTTGTTTTGGGATTTCATATTTCGGCACTTCGGGACTCCTAATGTTGAGAGTCTCTGACTTCTCCATCTCTCGATTTCTGAAACTCTGAAATGGACTGGGATCAACGGTCCAGATCAAACCTTGACCTTACGGCTCAGATTAAGTCACAATTTCGCATATCGCGATTTCGAGAGGTTAGGGAACCCCGTTCCTTTGACTCTCCATCAAGTGAAATGATGATCCTTCCCCACGTGTCCTGCCTGAAGATGGACGGTCCTCCTTCTTTCAGGATTTTTTGAGCCCGCTACTCCTTGCACTTTAAAGAACGTGCAGGTTCTCCTTGATCCAACAATCACGGTTGTTGCTCTTCCCCGATTATCACTGCGCTGGTGATCATTGTTTTTGTACTCAAGCCATCATCGTTGTTATACTTTCCATCAATGACAAGCATACGTTGCCTGTAAAACATGCCAACAATCTTCCCCTTTGTCATTGATGGCAGCTAAGGCACCCGAATTGTTTTCTCCCCCTTTGACATCAATGTCAAAGAAGAGACATGCTCCCCCTGAGTTGTTGCAGTAATTTTAGGAGGCATTAGATATTCAAACAATACAAAACTCCCCCTAACAAGATGGACTCTTTTAGGTGTGAGATGAAATGGCACCCAACTTCTGTCTGAGATATTCAAAAGGTCTCTTAGCTAGGGGTTTAGTAAAGATGTTTGCAATTTGTTCTGTAGTGGGAATGTAATGGACCTAAACAATCTGATTGGTGACCTTCTCTCTCAGAAAATGATATTTTATGGGAATATGCTTGGTCTTGGAGTGGAAGACAGGATTTTTAGACACACTGATGGCACTAGTGTTATCACAATGAATTGGGATCGGTGCAGTGTATTTTACCTCTAAGTTTGCAAGTGTCTGAATCATCCATAATACCTGAGTGCAATAGGTAGCAGCAGCAATGTACTCTGCCTCTGTGGTTGATAGAGAAATGGAACCTTTCTTTTTACTAAGCCATGCTACTAAAGAATCACCTAGGAAGAATGCTCCTCCACTGGTGCTTTTTCTCTCATCGACACAGTTTGCCCAATCTGCATCTGAGTAAGCAGTTAACTGAAAATTCTGATTTCTGGGATACCACAGGCCATAAGTCATTGTTTCTTTTAAATACCTGAATATAATTTTGACAGATTTCAAATGACTCTGTTTGGGTGCAGCCTGATATCGTCCTACCATTCCTACAACATGCATTATGTCTGGGCGAGATGTTGTGATGTACAACAGGCTTCCTATCATTGATCGATATGAGCTTTGATCAACATCAGGTGAATCATCATCCTTGCTTAATTTAGATCCAGTTACCATAGGTGTACCCACAGGTTTAGAATCTTCCATTTGAAACCTTTTCAACATTTCTCTTAGATATTTTTCTTAAGAAATGAACATCCTTTCAGGCCTCTAAGTAATTTGCAGACCAAGAAAAAATTACATTTCTCCTATCATAGACATTTCAAATTTAGACTCCATGGCAGAAGCAAACCATTGTACCAATGAATCCTTATTACATCCAAAGATTATGTCATCTACATAGACCAGTACGATGAGCAAATCATTATCCTCTATTTTAATATACAGATTATTGTCAGTTGTTCCTCTCTTGAACCCTTTGTCTTTGAGATACATATCCAGTCTATGATACCAGGCTCGAGGGGATTGTTTTAAACCATATAAATCTTTCTTCAGCTTGCATACTAAGTCAGGGTTATTAGACAATTTTAAACCCTCTGGTTGTTCCATATAGACTTCTTCACTTAAATCTCCATTGAGAAAGGTTGACTTGACATCCATTTGGTAGACTTTAAACCTTTTATGACAAGCATAGGCAAGAAACATTCTGATAGCTTCTAATCTTGATATGGGCGCAAATGTTTCATCAAAATCCAGTCCTTCTATCTATGCATAGACTTTACAGACTAACCTCGCTTTGTTCCTGATAACTTCTCCTTGCTCATTCAACATATTCTTAAAGATCCATTTGGAGCCAATGACGTTTTTACCTTCAGGTCTTTGACCCATCTCCCACGTATTGTTTTTCTCAATCTGATCAAGTTCTCCATTCATTGCTTTAACCCAGTGGTCATCTTTGTTGGCTTCATTAAAATTCTTGGGTTCCATCATGGATATGAAGGCTGTATGATATTGTTAGGTGTTTTTGATTAGCTTTCTTCTGGTTTGTACACCTTTGTCTTTTCCCCAATTATCTGACTTGCAGGATGATTCTTTTGAATGATTTTGGAGGAGGAATTTGTAGTTGACTGTTGATTTGAGTCTGTCAGAGTGTCTGAGTCTTCATCTAATTCAGAGTCTTCATTTTCTGATTATTGGACCTGTTCATATTCAGCTTTAGTTGTGTCTTCTATAGAAGACTCATTACTATACACCTCTCTTGCTGGGATTCCTTCATCAATTTTTACATCAATACAGTCAACCATTTTATGAAGCCTCTTATTATAGCATCTGTATCCTTTATTGTTTGTAGCATACCCTAATAAAATACCTTCATCCGCCCTGTCATCATATTTGTCAAGGTTCTCATCATTATTCTTTATGTAGCATTTACTCCCAAAGACTCTGAAGTGTTTGATTGAGGCGGGTCTTCCAAATCATAATTCATAAGGTGTCTTGTCACTTTGTGGTCTGAGGTGGGCTTTGTTAAGCACATGGACTACTGTGTGTATTTCTTCTACCCAGTAGGTTTGACCAATGTTCTTCTCATTCATCATTGACCTGGCCATTTCCTGCACTGTTCTGTTCTGCCTCTCAACTACTCCATTTTGTTGTGGAGTTCTTGGGATTGTGTATTCTCTCTTGATCCCATGCTCATCACAGAATTCCTTGAAGTCTCTTGACATAAACTCTCCTCCCCGGTCTGATCTTACTGCCTTTAACCTCTTCCCTGTTTGAGTCTCAATTAAAGCCTTAAATATTTTAAACTTCTCAAATGCTTCAGTTTTTTCTTTGAGAAAGGCAACCCAAGTAAGTCTGGAGTAATCATCGATAATCAACATGAAGTAGTTTTCTTTCCATGTGCCTTTATGTCTCGATGGTCCACATAAATCCATATGAACTAGCTGGAGTGGTTTCTCTATTGAAGTAAAGCTCTTGGAATTAAACTATGTCATGTTTTGCTTCCCTACTTGACAGGGTTTACACATTGAGTGTTGGGGCTTTGATATTCTTGGAAGATCTTTTACTGCCTCGAGGTTTTTGAGTTTGATTAAGTGGTCAAAGTTTAGATGTCCAAGTCTCCTATGCCATAACCATCTTTCATCATGTTTTCTTAGATGACATTCTTCTCTATTTTCTTTCATCACATATACATTATTTTATGTTCTTATGCCTTTGGCCACCACTTGTCCTGAGTTTACAGACTTTATCTTGCAGTCCTTGGACGTGAACAACACCTCACATCCTCTATCACACATTTGAATTATACTGAGCAGATTATGTTTCAGCCCATCCACAAGTAGAACATCTTGGGATTTTCCTTTTCCATTACTTAAGCTCACCGTCCCTTTGCTTTTTATTTTCCCTGGAGCATCATTTCCAAAGGTTACGCTTCCTGATTTTCTTTCACTTGGAGATAGAAACTTGCCTTTGTCTCCTGTCATGTGTTTGGAGAATCCACTATCTATATACTAAGGGTTCATTTTTCTTTGAGCAGACAATACTAATCCACACTTGTTACTTTCCTTCTTCTTCCAAAACTTGACATTTTCAGCAGGGGATTTCGAATCAGGTTCATAGTTCCTTAACCGACAGTCAATAGATTTATTTCCAAAGTTATGACAGGTGTAGCATTCAACCTCATTATTCAATAAGTCAAACTTATTTTTGTATTGTTGCCTACTTATTGACTGTTGATTATTTCTTGGTCTCCTTAGTTGTATGTGTCCAGACTTAATTTGGCAATTTGCAGTCTGTGAAGGATTATTACTTGACTGTATCATTCTTTGTTGTGGGAAGTATTTATTCCTTTGA
>ML778917.1:963368-1009101 GCA_009831015.1 Picea engelmannii | reverse complement strand
TATATATAATAATAATAATAATAATAATAATAAACAAAATTCCATGTGTAGAAGTTACATGGAGCTTAGTCCCCATATTTGATGTAATGATTATAACATGCAACCAACCACTTTATAAAAGAAATGATGAAGTTAGCAATACATTTACAATAGTTCCATTAAAAATCCAAAAATACAATTACTCAATCATCTTTTTCTTACACCCCAAGGGGACATATAAGGGTAGACCCATTGCAAGGCATTTTTTATGAGTGGTTGGTGGTCTACGAAAGTTATAGTTTATTATAAAATCATCACCAGGAGAAAAACTATGTATTGCATGCACAAAAACAAATATGGAGGCATTCCTTTTCATAAATAACTCGTTTTCATTGCACTGTTTCCCAAATCAACAATTTTCACTAAATAATGAGACCTTGCAACTATTTATGAACCTTGCGATGTTCCCATGAGTTTGTGGATGACAGTCAATATATAACAGGTTTTTCGTGTTAAATTTTCCTGAAGCATAATCATTCATGCACATATTATACATGGAAATGTTATGTTTGTATTTGACAATATTCAAGTAATCAGACCGACCATAAAGAGGACCACAAAATGGCATAAGTGCCATTGATTGTTTGGGAGGAATGGATACATGTGAAAGGATAAATAACCCAATATTTGCAACATCTACTTTAGACTTGGCAATCATATAACTATTACCACAAAAAGAGAATATGGTTCCAACATTAGGCGCATGCATGGACAATGGCCAAGCGCCATACAAAGCTCGGTTGTAACATGTTTGGTATTTCATTTTAAGATGGATAGGAAGAGGGAAGTTGTCGCTACCTTCCAATAATTGAACAAACTTTGGTGTGTACTTGGACATTTTTGCTCTTAGCTCATACAACTTTTCTGATCTCATATTAGTGTTGTTTTGGGTAGTATTGATATCATACTTTGGATCACTATAAGAAATCTTTGTTGACTCAATAGAAGGAGACGAGTTGGCTAATTTAGGACAAAATGTAGTTGATTTGCCTTCCAACTTTTCAAAAAAAGAGCATATGGAAGTGTTCCTACGTGTCTTTTATATATCACATGTTGGATTATTGACCACATTGGGAGGTATTAGACCATTAAATTTAGGTAGTCAATCATTAATATAATGAGACAATGTGACATGTCAAGCGTTCTTCTTCAACCCTTTGCATTTTGAAAAACCACATACCATTGGTGTGTCATAAAAGATATCCAATTCACAGTGTAATACCATTAACCCAGGAATCATGTTACTGAAAGATGACATGTTACAATTGGCAAGGTAAAGAAGTTATCCATTTTCTTCAAACATTTACTTGCAGTATCTTTCTCCTGATAAGAGCTTACAACAGTTTTGCATGGGTGGAATATCTTTCTCATCGGAACTCGATCTCGATTTATGATCCTACAAAATTCAATGAACAATTATTCAAATGCACGGACATGGATGCCATATATTCAATCAGATAAATAAATTATAAATAAAATCTAGACTTACTTCAAACGGTGTGGGAGAAGCCGACAAACTTGAAACAATATGGAATGAACTGAATTTGAAGTATTGGCCATTTGATATAATAACATTATTTTCCCTACATTTGAGCCAAAACCATCATCAACACGTGCATGAATTTGATATTCAAATTTATCAATGCTTTTATTTATTTTATAACGCACCGGTATGTCTATATATATAGAATGCACCGATGCACCACACTATGAAATGCACCGAACCGTTATATCTGTCATAACCTCCGTAAACTAAAATATCTTTAAATTTTAATAGTGGAGGTTTGAATTTCTATTTTGTCAATAAAATTGGTATCGATATGTTTTTTTAGTATCTACACACCAAGACACACTAATCGGTGTGGCGCACCAATTTGTCGATAAATTTGATTTTTTAAATATATAGTTTAGTAAGTGCGTTTACATACAAACTAAAAAAGCATAGAGAAAAAAAAAAAAAAAAAATTCATTTTCAAAACGTATTTGTTAATAAATTAAAACACTATTCATTATTTCATTTTTTGGAAAGAATTTAGAGGGAAGATTTTTGGAAGAGATATTTACCACGAAAGACTTTGGAGTGGTTGGATTTTTTTAAGAGCCAAATTTGGAAGGGATCCGTAGGGCACATACAAATCTGCAAAGAAGAAATTTTAGGTATGTGATTTTATTCTATTGGTCATTTCAATCTTTCCCTATTTGATTAAAACTATTTTCAATGCATGTTAAAAAACATATAAGGGTTTCATAGTGCCATAACTTTCTTGTTGTTGTTTTCTATTCCCCTTTTTTTTCCAAGCAATAAATTTTTATAGGGTTTATTTTTTAAAGTAATAAATTTTTATAGGGTTTATTTTTTAAAACAATATATTTTTATAGGGTTTATTTTTTAAAACAATATATTTTTATAGGGTTTATTTAGTTGAATATGGGGTGTTTGGTATCCATTGCAATGATACCATTCATTGCATAAAATCCCAAACCATGTAAACCCTATTGTTCGTAGTGAGTTTTTCAAAAAACAATTCCACGGTACGCGGTGCACACTATACAAGAAAATTGCCCTAGTGTGCACTATACAGAGGTAGTGACCCGATGCTAATTTTATAGAAAAGCGCATCAGGACACATATATCTGTGAAAAACACCCATTACTGGAAAAATAAACAGTTTTGATTTTCATATCATATGTGTACGGGTTAGCATTCTCAATGACTAATAATATGGATCGGTGTGATTATATGTTGATGCCCTAGTGCACCTATATGTTTGACACCCAAATGTGTTATGTTTAATGATGCACACCGAAATACTAGATTGTATAAAAATTTCATGATTTCTATTTCTGATGATTGGTGAATTTTTTTTATACAAGATGGTTTATAGAAGTTCAAAGAAAACATCTTATTGTAGCGAGTGCAATGGTAGCTCATCCCAAGAAGAGAGGGAGGCAATTTCTTTAAGTTTTATTAAAAAGTTAGTATATTTGAAAATTTTGTAAGTTTAAATTAATGATGTGTATTAGTTAATGTGTGTCATGAGAAGAAAAAACTTGAAGAAAATCGACAAGATTGTTTGCAATTTGAGTGAAAAATAGCATACAAGATTTATGGAAATGTTGCGAAGAGAGGAAATAGGTGTATCAAAAGGTAATAGACATTACGTTTTTATTTGAATTTTACTAAAAATGAGTATTTTAATATTAATCCCTAACAAGTTTTATACACTTGATTTCACATTTTTTTAATGTTATGCAGAGACCAATAGCGACGAAATAGATTATTGTCTTAAGAGAAAAAAAAATTGTGATGTAAATGATGATGACAACTTGGTCATCAGTTCATTTGGAGTGGTGCTTGAAGTTAATGAGAGGGGAAAATTGGTTTACAAATATTTGAGGGATATAGTGTAAAGAACGTATAGACATAATTTCCACTTACAATACAAATGTCAATCCAGTGACTCTAAGAATCAGGTTATACATACACTACAAGAAGCATTTCCATAGACATGGTCAATGAGGCCCGTGAGAGTTACAATAGAAAAAAATTACAATAAAAAACCATAATCATATAAAAGGTATTTTTACTAAAAACATTTTTCTATAATATATTCCAATAATTACCAAATTAAATTGTTTTGCTATATTTACTTTCATGTCCATTAAAAAAAAATATTGTTCTTTTTTTCGTTTTTTAGAAAGATTATGAAAATTTCAAGAGACAAATGAGGGGAAAGCCAATACATGTTGGTAGGGATGTCCAAAAAAGTGTACAAGGAGATGGATGCATCCCAACAACAATGTGCATCAGAGGTATGTGATCATTCATTTATTATTTTATGTATATTGAATTTATTCATCATATTAAATACTAATTTTCAATTGTTTTGTTTCAGAAACAAAAACAAAATGGAACCCAACCAACACATAAGGCAAGATGAAAAAGAAGAAAAGGTTTGATCACAAATTTTGTGAGTACTTACGTTTTCAATGTTACTTAATTTTTCATATTTGTTGTGATATCTATATTCAAATAATTAATTTACATTGATCCATAGATGTATTTTGTTTGGATGTACCTATGTAGGCCATTGTGGTACTTCAAGACCAGGTGTCGCACAGAGTCTTTAATACCCATATTTGTGCACAAGGTATGGAATATGTTAGTGTACTTTGACACTGTCTAGTATCTCTCCTGACATGGAGTTGTCCATCTTGTTTACCGGTCATCATAGTTTCCAACGAGGTAGTATTTGTCCTTGAGGGCATCAACAAAATCCACCCAAGTGGGTCCTGGCCCAAAAATTTCATACTCATATTCGAAATGTTGCTCACAATAAGTCTCCCACCAATATCTTACATGGGGAAGGGCTTTAAGGAGAACGAAGGTTATTTTTTCACTGTTGGAAAATTTTTGGATAGAGAAATAACTCTCTAACAGACTTAACCATTTTTCCAAAGCGTCTGTGTCTATCTAGCCTTCAAATAAATGAATATAAAAATTGACTTGTACCTTAAAGGGCGCCGCACTTCCAAAGTGACTGCTAGTTGAAGATACCTCCATTGTTGTTGGCAACCGTCGAAGGATTTGGGTGAAATTATTCATCATCTTGTTCCTTTGTTGTGCAAGGGATTCCTCAAGCAATAGTTTGATATGATCTCCTACTCCATTGTCTCATTTTTCTTCTTCCATGGGAGGTTTCTTGGGCCAGCGGGAGTGTTCTTCCCCAAGATCAACTAGTTCGAGACCCATCTCTCAATAAACTAACCTTGTTGGGGACATGAATAAAGAAATAACAAAGATTAGAATGCTCTGATACCACTGATATGGATTATATTGAGAACAACATGAAGGAAGAGATATAACAAAGAAACACACAAAGATATTTCAAGGAACAGTGTAATGCAATTAAACTCAGATTCTATTAATGACTGTTTGAAATACAAAAGACTGTAAAATGCAAAGCACAAAATCTATCTAGAATGGTGGTAGCTTATCCATGAAGAGAGATATGTGTCAACTATGCGCATTCACAATAAGATGATTGCAAAGAGGCCGAACAGGCCTTTTAACATAAAATATTAATGAGAAAAGCCTAAACATCCAAAACCCTAACCCCAAACGATGAAACATCAATAGGTTTGTGGGTCGTGATGTGGTTAGTTCATATGTCAACTTTTTTGGGGTGTAACTTTTGCATATGATATCCATTTGGGCACTTGGTAGCTCATTGAAAAGGTCTAGCCAATAAGTACACATTTCAAATGACGTAGCATCTACCTTCAAGTACATGTTGTAACAAACACACACACACACACACACACACATATAATTATCAACTATTAATTAACAATTAATCACTATTGAAGAGACACCTCATATGAAAGGTCATGTCTCTTATGAAAGCACACCCCTGTGTGGGTATATATAAAGCCCTCATTTGTCATTGTAATCATCTCATATATCATATCTATTCTCATACATTTTACTCAATATATTATTATCTTATCCTAAATGGATTACTATATATTTCAAGTATTTTGGATATTTACATAGTTAACCATTTTGGTTCACCACAGTGGTATCAGAGCTAAGTTCTCATCCGACGTTTAGCCACGCTCAAGCATTTTCAACTTTTTTGATCCCTTGGTCTTTGACCAAAGCTATGCCCTTGGCCATACTTTTATCAGACCCCGTCAAATCTGGATTTTGGCCATTCTCGGAAATTTTGTTGAAGGAGTTCCACTTTAAATATGAGAACATAACTAGAATTGATGAGAATAAAAAATTAAAAGCATGTATAAAAGATCATTCTGATGCTAGAAAAAAAAAGAGAGAAAAAGCAAAAAACTTATGTACACATCTGTTGTACCAGTACAGTTCGTACTTTTTTGCAATTAATAGTAATCAAAAAAATGTACATGAGTTAGTAATTTTGTTTCTTACAAGGAGTGATCACTCTGCATAGAGTTTCTTATTATCATCCTGGAGTTAACACAACATAAATTACAAATACAATTGACCTATCACAAGACTGTGCCACCAAAATTTTGTTGTACGACTTGAAGCAATTTACTGTGAAACAAATTAATTGTTGACCATAAAGTGTTGCAATGATCCATCTATACCTTGAAAATGTTTTACAATAGTCTTTCGTTGTTGTCCGTACCACCTCCACTATTATTTTTTATCATCCGCATTTTTGCAATTGTCGTACATATTCTGTACAATCTGTACAATGACTAAGAATATAAAGTTGTACCCATCTGTACAGTTGTGTTGTTTCAAATTTTGAAAAAGTCAAAGATATATTAAAGGGGATTAAAAGGTGATTAAAAAATCAATTTTAAAAACTTCAAGTTTCAAAGTTATAAAAAGTCTCATTTGAAGTAAATAAAGAAGGATCTTGTAATTTCACTAAGTCTCAAGTATTAAAGAATAAAGTAAGGTTATATCTAGTATTAAAAAACAAGAAGAAATATTATCAAAAAGAAATCAAGGTTACTATTAAGATACCTTTAAGGAAAAGGAAAAAAAAAGGAGAGGTAAAAAAGTGAATATAAGTCGTCTTTTATATAGTTGAAAATGAGATTCTAAAGTTACAAGAATGGAATACATTGTTTTATTTCAAGGTACAAGAGTTAAGTGAAAGAGGTTGTTCCTGAGATTTACTCTGGGCTCACTATACAATATCAGGCATCGAAATTTTATAACATTTGTTTTAACAGTGATTTTCCACCTTAAGCTTGAAATGAAACTTCAATAACCTAATTATTTAGAAACACAGAGGAAGTGTCTCTTCCTTTGAGTTTTTATCAATAATCAAGAGATGGAGAGTAGAATTATAGAAAACAAAATTGACAAACAAAGCAAGGTATCCAACACTGATAAATCTTACCTTAATTGCAATAGAAGAAGTATGAAATATATGTTCAAAAGATGAATGGAGATGAGATTATCTATACAAATACATGTCTTGTTTTGCTTATAGTAAAAAATGGGAAAAGATATACCTGAATAAACATCTAATTAAGTAAACCGTAGTATATGTATTACTAAATTGCAGTCTTTCATTCCTTTAAACACCATAGAGTGAAGAAAATGAATTATGGTAAAGTAGCAACACACATAAAACACATAACTTAAATAAATGAGAAGTATAATATTTGTCTTTCCTGAAGGAATTTGTATTAATAAGTCTCTCTTTACATCAGGCGAGAAGAATCCCATTTCATTTCCCAAATGTGTTTATTTATACAATTTTGTCTTAACCAAAAATGGTTAGACTTCCACACTTCTAGATCTTAAAATAGAAGAAAATATTTTAAATATTAGGCTAACTAAATATTACAAAATATTTGAACATTTGTCTTTCTTCTGGAAACCTCATCACTTGTTGGTTGTTTAAGGGATTATCTCCTTATTTTTTTCTCATAGATGCAATTGTCTTCTGTTGATCCTTGTATTGAGTGTGCAAATTATATAATGCAACTACAAACTTAGAGATTTCCATATTAATGTTCAATTCAAATGTAAAAGCCTTTTTATGCACCAATGGTAAACTCTTTTGAACTTTCACAGCTACTTGTTGAGTATTCTCATATTGTAAACTTTTCTTGACGAGGAGATCAATTAAAACCTCCATATTAACTTGATTGACTTATAATATAGTATTTTGCATCCTTTCTCTACTCTTCTTCAAATTTTCCTTTCTTTTATCAACCTCAATAGTCCCAATAAAAGAGTGAACATCACTGAGATCAATTTCTGTAATTTCTTCATCCACAGCTAATAGAGCATTTAGACAAGTAGATTTTGCTTCTTTAGCTAATCTTTTTCTTTCTTCGAGACTATTTTCCCAAGCTTTTAATGTCATTTCTCCTTTTAATTGTTCAATCTCTGAAAATAGAACAAGCCCTGGTATATTGATATTCCAAACTATAAGTTCTTGAAATTTGGATTTAGTAGTGATAGATTATTTCTCTTTGTTAACAATAATTTACAATGTATTATTAATGACATGATAATGCTTCTGGATTATTTCCAAACTTTCATAGAAATTATGTTGAGCTATCTACAATCCTTCATTAATCTCCAAGGCTTGTTTCTTAAAGCCATATATATCACTTATTTTACTTTCAATTGTAGTTATCCGGGCCTGTAATTGGCATATGAATGCATCTCTCTAAGAAATGGTATTCTTACACATGTGTTGATCTTGAATACATGTCCTCAATTACTCTTCTAGTTGTTTGATCTATTGATCATAACTTTGTCTGACCTGAGCTAGTTCAGAATTAAATTTCTCCCTAATAATGACCTTTGTTTGTTTCAAATAGTTTTGTAAGTGTTCAATTAAAATATTTTTCTGGTGAATATGCTCTCTTAACTTATATATTGATCATAAATGAGTTGTTGCAAAATCCCCTAGAGAATCTGCTACCTATTTTGCAAATGCAATGTAAATTTTTCCTTGACCATCAAATATCATCCTCTGTCTTTTGGTGATTATATCTCATTTCTTCTGAATTTCTCTCTGCACAATATCTTTCATCTTTTTTCTGAAGAAGAATTTGACGAAGGCACTTCTTTTGGTTCAATGGGTGTGAAATATTCTACATTTACTACCTTTGAATTAGGTATCCCATACCTTTTTCCAAGAGGATTTAAAGATGGGATGGGTGATGCAAGTGCAGTAGGTTCCCCTTGAGCAGTAACATCCTTTACAGGAGTTTTAGTGTTTGAAGTCATCGGAGGAAAAATATGCAATGCTTCATAAAAGCTTCAAACATTGCCAATGTTTCTTGTAAGGTCTTTCCTAGTAGAGTTGATTCTATCCATGTTGTATCCTTGGATAATATCTCTGGTGTTTTTTAAAATTCCTTAGTTTTTACCTCAGTAAAGTCATGTTTCTTGGGATTGGATGATGGTAGCACTTCTGAAGTTAGATTACCATTATGAGAAAAATAATTATTTTCTTGTAAAATCTTTGGCAAACCACTTCTTCTATGCCTTTGGAAATTAAGAAAATATTATCGTTGTTTGTCAGGAAGATTATGGAATCTGGATATCACTTCATTATATGATCTTTCTCGTTTGAAAACTTAATCAAAAGGTGAATCTTCAGGAAAATATTTCTTCATATTGAACTGGGCCAAATGGTTTTCCATCACTTGGTGTGGATCATGTTTTTTGAATTCAATGGTAGACAATGTAATATCATCTAAGGCTGAAGCTTCAACCTTAGCGTGTCCAAAATATGACAATGAAAATATACCAACTTGTATAGGATAGGCTAGCCATACCTATTTTTGTGCAACCTTTAGTTCTTTGATGATACCCGCAGAAACTGTCTTATATGCTACCTCCTTGCAAACAAGTCTATTTGGTAGAAATTTGGGTAGAGAATGAGGGGATGCATAACAACCAAAAAATATGACATAAGAGAAACTATATTCAATATACCAATCTGCAATTGTACCTAAATTTCCCATTATTTGTTCAAACATTATGGGAGGAGGATTACCATATCAGACTTAATGAATTGGAATAACAAAATTATGGAATATTTCATAAAAATAATCTTTTTCATTTTCCTCCCACAGTTTGGAATGATAGATATGTATTGGTTCAACGATTGTTGGGGTTCAGTTCCAATTCATCAGAGAAAATGGGGTTTTGAAACATATAACATCCATAATGTATGCTGACATGTAAATGGGAGCATGTTCTCCTTTATATATGAGTTGTATAAACCTCTATTTGTTTGCCCAAATTATTAGACAACAACCTTCCCCAATCAAAAGTAAAGCCTTATGCAACTTCATGAATTATAGGGACCCAATCTATAGTGAAATGTGCGGGGTTTTTCTTTCCATACAGTCTACAAAGAATCATAGCTACGTACATAATGTGTGCATCACAAGAAGTTGTAGAATATATGCCATGACTACCATGACTATTTGCTTTAAATTTGTTTTCAGTTCCCCACAAAATTTTAACTATATCATGGACGCTCTTGTCATAATCTGTACATTAATATTTCTCAAACTTCTTCACAAATTGTGCATTGTAAACATATTTTGGATTACTGGAAAATTTATACATTAATTGTATGTCTTCTAGTCGAAACGAGCCAACAATAGTCCTTTGATGGTTGTACATGGTTCGGGTAGGTATATCCACATGGTCTAGAGCCCAATGTATCATGTCTTTATAGGGTAACAACTTTGGCCTTGCTGTGACTTTATGAAGCTCTGACTTGGCCACCTCCTTGAGATTATTTGTGGTTAACACATTGTTACACCTCAAAATTACTCACTTCGATAGTGTCGCAAGTGTCGTCATTACAAGTGTTGTAAGTGTCGTATCTTGTCCGCAAGTGTTGCATCCTGACTACAAGTTTCACAAGTGCTGCAAACATCATACTGCCATCTTTCCTATGTCGTGCCTCTAATTACATCATGGAGACACTTAAGACACCTCAAATACTGGTCTTGAAGAAGAAAAATCACTTGACAGGGAGTACAAGCCATTTTCCATTGAAAAAACCACTAAACAATCAATTTTGGGGAGGAGCACTTCCCTACCTACTGACAGGGAGAGTTGGCACTCCCTGAGCCTCTTTGGAGGAGCGTTTGACCAATCTGTGAATCCTTATGGGGGAGCATTTGAGCACTCTATGCACCCTTATGGGGGAGCGCTTCCTTTTCTGAGCAAATTTTTGGTTTGTTGAGCTAAAATAGGGAAGAATCCCTTGAATCTCCGAGGTTGTTTGGGTTCGAATCTTGGGTCAAGGCATGATCTTAGGGGAGATCCTCAACTGAAGGAGAGGAATCCTCAACTTATCCCAAATATCTCTCAAGTGGTTAGACCTCTCCAAGGTTATATAAGGATGCCTTCTCATGATGAAATTGTACATGACATGAAAAAGGTTGGAAGTATGAAACCTATGATCCCATAGGCAACATACAGGACAATACATGATAGAGGAAAAGATTGGAGGTATGAAACCTACGATCTCATAGGAAACATACAGATGAAACAATGTAGATTGAGAATTACATCAAAAATATGATCTCATGAGTGATATTTCATCAAAGTAATCAGTGGAGATTATTTGAGCAACGGGGTTGGACAAGGAGAATTGGAAGAAGTTGCTTCACTTTCATCCAAAGGATTGTAAGTTATTTTACTTGTTCTCATTAATAATCAATTCTTGGCCTGTTTCTTTCAAACTTGTGCTTGTTCCACATGAGTTTGTCTTCAGTGGATGGATCCATGTTTGAGCTAATCTCGGTAGAGTAGGAAGTCTTTTTAACCTTTGTTTGTTTTACAGGACCTATCGGGGAGCTCATGATCGAAGCTCATCCTGGACTTTGTAAGGACAAACATCACTAATAAGGTACATATCTTTCTCCTTCTCTTTCATTTATTAGCCTAATTGGATCTAAAAGGAAGTCAGTGTCCATGTTAAGCACTTTTCTATCTTGGCCTTAGGAGTCTAAAGACCAAGAGGGAATCCACTTGTCCACAGGGGGATTCACCAACAACAGAAATTGGCGACTTCGTTGGGGAGGATAAGGTATGATTTTTGTTTCCATTCCCAGATCTTGTTTTATCGCTTTTCCAACTCACTTGAACTTCTCCATATTTTCTTTTTTATTCTCAGATTTGTTTGATTGCCTCTTTATGTCATCATGATCACCCTGATTGACTGAATTTCCTTGATTTTTTGAGTTTCTGGGCATTTTTTTGAGATTTTGCAGTAGAGCGCTCCCTTTCCCTTGCTATACGAGTGCCAAAAATCCCTGGTGGTCTTACACAGAGTGTTGGAGCTCTCTAGTACCCCTTACACCAGAGCGCTACCCTATTTTCAGTGAAAAACCCTCTAGTTTTTCAATTTCTAGGTTCATTTTTTTCCTTTTGCATTTTCTCAAGGTCTCATACTCTCAGTCCATCTTGGTATTGGCCTTCAACACCTTTTTTTTTAAGGATTCATCATCTCTTGTTTGGATTTTTAACATTTTTCCTTACTTTTCAATAACTCTTTGTCCTTCACGATTTCGAGTCAATTTGTCATTTTCTTCTCGTTTATCTGATTGAGTGAAAACTTTGTAAGGAGTTCCAAAGGTCTTTTGTACTTTTATTTCTGATATTTGAGTCATATTGTCCAATCTCTTTCTCCTTCCTTTTGATTTTTTGGCTTTATGTTTCTTGTTTGATCACAACAAGGGTGTCTTTTGGTTCATGTGAAGTTTTCTTCCAGATTGCTTAAATATCACAACTCTTGAAGTCTGATTAGCATAGGAAGATTTACATCTACTGGTTATCAGTCACATATAAACATTTTAGCATTACATTGGATTTTTGATTGAGAACTTTTGCATAAGGTCTTTGCATATGTGTTTGAAAGTGAAAAGAAAATCCTTCTCCTTCCCTTAGATAGACATTCATTGAAAGAAAAGATTGCTTATCATTTCTTACGCATGTTTTGGGAATCAAGTCATGACATCATTAGTCTTCACTCTCATACACCTCTGAGTAAACAATAGCCCTAAAATCAAGAGCTAAAATAAAATTGATTAGACATTTTTATGTTTTCTGGTAGCAAACCTACATTAGATTAGGTGTATGGATTTGGAATAGGTGTGAAAGATAACTTTCCAAAGCTGCAAACAAACATAGGATCTTTTTTTAGGGACCGGTGAAATATAATTGTGGTATTTTGTCCTGGGAAGCCCTTCTCACACAAGGGTCAATCACAAGGTCGCAATAAGACTAGCAGAGTTACTCACCCTGCTTTGTTGGTCTTGGTGTAGAGATTGCACATATTATGGGGGTTTCTTGAAGGTATACCCACAATGATGAGTGGAAGCCTTTCAAGTTGATTTCGTGCTAGATACCCTACCCTTGTGCGTGGATCGGACAATCGATTATTTCCCCAGGAATCACTGTTGTAGTTGGTAACCTCAGTGGCCTATCTCTTTAGGTTCTTTACACAAGGTGACTGTGGAGGGGCAAGTCTTCACAGTACCTGGAATCGACGTTGGCCAGACTCACTCGGGCTCCTTGGAGGGTATACCCATGATTATGTGTGGGATATTGCACCAGGGTGTAAGTTTGTTAAGCAGGTCGTCAATGTAACTTTTCCACCCACTCTATCTCATCCCCTTCTTCATTTGTTCCCGTGATGTTGGATTTCATCACCAACTAGTGTTCTCATCATGAGAAGGTTTTGTTTTCTTTCTTTCTTACTATATTTTTAGTGTGTGTTGTTTGTTTTACTTAGTAGACCTTAGATCGAGTCAGTGTTGATGGAATCAACTCCTGGGAGTACCAATGGAGGAACCCCTTCTCCTAGGGAACCTTATACCTTTCCTTTGTTTGGAAACTTTGGTCCTCCATACATTGCCACACTGAGTCTTCCGGGACTCACCATCGGATTACCGGTTTGGTTGTTCCCCACTCCGGTGATCTCGAATCCTCCCAATGTTTCAACTACACCTAATACTTTAGATGTCAACACTCCACCCACACATCAACCTCATGTTGACCTTTCTCCTTCTTTGCTCGTCAAGTCTCCTTCATTTTCTCCTTATTCTCCTATTGAAATCTCTCAAGTGAGTAGCCAGCTTGATAAGAATAAGAAGAAATGGAAAGAGAAGAAGAAGAACCAAAAAGGGACCAAGCCTCCAACTACATCAAATGTTGGATCTAAGCAACCAAATACTATTAATAGTACTGGGAGTGTTGATGAGGTCAATAAGATTAAAATGAAGAATCCAAAACCCAAATTCCCTTGCAGTATTTGTAAGGGTGACCACTTTCTGAGGGATTTCCCTGGTATTCCTAAGGTTTTGGAAATGTGGTCCTCCTCATCATCGGCCTCTTCTAGCCATGCTAGTGATGCTACATCAACTAGTGAAGTTAAGGTTGGTAATAAGAATATAGTTGTCAAGTTCCCTTGCATGTTGTGTAAGGGTGATCATTATTCTCACCTTCTTCCTCGTATGGACAAGGATTCTTCTCTTTTGGAAAAACTTCAACTTCCAAAAGGTTATCGTAGATTTTCCCCCAACCCATCGTTAGTTGATGGAGTGGTCAGTCCAGTTGATCAGGTGGTTAATATAGTTTCATCCTCGATTGCACCACACACCCAAGTGATTGATCTAGTTCTTTCATCGATCGGCCCCACTCTTCATCAAAAGAGTGAAACCAAAATGGTCAATCTGTATCCATCCCTGGTCAATCCGATTGATCAGGTGGTCAATCTCATTTCATCCTTGGTTGAACCACTAACCCAAGTAGCTGATCCAGTTCCGTCATCAATCAGCCCCACTTTTCGTCTAGAAAGTGCAACCCAAGTGACTGATCCAGTCCCATCATTGGTCATTCCCACTCTTCCTCTCAAGAGTGTCAAAGTGGTAGATCTGACCCCGCCATCGGTCGATCCCACTCCTCCCTTGAGCAGTGATAAAGTGGTTTCTCTGGTTACTTCATCATTCAATCCCACTCCTTCTCTAATGAGTTCCAAAGTGGTCGATCCGATCCCATCATCGATCGATCCTACTCTCCCTCTAGAGAGTAAACTCGATACCACCCATGTTTTTATCGTTGGTACAAAATCTCCTGTGCCAGGGAGCAATCCTCCTTCTCCTGTAAAAACTCCTCCAAGTAATGAGGCCATCCTTTTTTATTTGGGTGTGCTAACTAGACCTCCTGTTCCCTCTCACATGCCTTTCAAGATTACAGTAAAATTTTGTGGTCGGGACGTTCCTCATACGTTGATTGATGCAGGGTCGTCCATTAGTATTTTGTCCTCTATTGCTTGGAAAGCTTTGGGTTATCCTCAACTTGTTCCGGTTACCTAGACTCTGCCCGCTTTTAAAAAAAGAATCAGTCACCCTTTAGGGATCCTTCCTCGGTTTCCTATAACTTTGGGAGGGAAGACTGTCTTTATTGATGTTATGGTAGTCCAGGACCCCTTGGATTTTGATTTACTCCTTGGGTGCGATTATGTCTATGCCTTGAAAGCTATTGTGTCCACTCTTTTTTGTGTGATATATTTCCCGCAAAATTGAAGAATGGTGACTATTGATCAACTTTTGTTTGTTGGCCCTGACTTGACCATCAACCCAATAACCTCCTTAACCGGGTCTTATATGCAGTCGGTATCACCCCTGCCACATGTCAATTATGTGGCATTGTCTCCCATGACTTCAAATTCTAATGACTTGGATCTGGTAGTTGACATGGTGATCTCTTAGGTAGGGATTTTGGAGTCAGATCTCCTTACCCCTGAGGAGACCCTCGACATGTGTTCCTTCCAGAGCATTCTTCTTCCATCCAGTGAAGATCT
The DNA here is from genome assembly GCA_009831015.1 of Picea engelmannii. Classification (NCBI taxonomy): domain Eukaryota; kingdom Viridiplantae; phylum Streptophyta; class Pinopsida; order Pinales; family Pinaceae; genus Picea; species Picea engelmannii. Next base: position 993,700 of record ML778917.1, on the reverse strand, counting down.
CTTGGAATCCATGATCGAGTTTTTTCCCTTGACATGGTATCCTTCCAGAGCGTCATCCTCTTGGAATCCATGATCAAACAAAGGTCATGAGCATAGTTTTTCCTCTCTAGGGCAAGCTCGTTAAAAAAGGAACAGAAGTCACGAGCATAGTTTCTCTTCTCTGTGACAAGCTCGTTAAAAAATGAAACAGAGGTCACAAGGACAGTTTCTCTTCTCTGTGGAAAGCTCATTAAAAATGAAACAAAGGCTACAAGAATAGTTTCACTTCTCTGTGGCAAGATCGTTAAAAAATGAAACAAAGGCCATGAGCATAGTTTTCCTCTTTGTAGCAAGCTCATTAAAAAATGAAACAACAATCTGGGAATTGAACCTAGAACCTTGAGCATAGTTCTTTTTCTTGTGTCAAGCTCATTAAAAAATGAAACAATCACCTCTCCTGTCAGGTCGACTCTTTTTCCAGATCTCGTAGATATCGAGTCGAGTCTTTCATTAGGTCTCATAAATGAACCTTCATTTCATCCACCTGTATCCTTTTTTTCCATCTAGTATAGAAATTGGTGACAACCTCAAAGTCGATGAATGAATTGAATCTTGGGGGGGCATGTCTCCAGCCTTTGATGATCATTCTGGAGTTAAGCCACTAGCTTTCGAACTGGGGGCAACATATCGATCTTAGTCTTTGTTCCTTCTCGTGCTCGTAAAAACATTAGAATGTAACCGGGTAAACTTTTATCTCTTTTTTGGACCCGCATGGATACACGAAAAAGGAACCCCCTGGAGTTGTCTTTAAGATCTTTTCAGAATCTCTAAACATGAAAATATTGTCGAGTGAACTTGCTTCCTTTCCCACTCATTAAAAGGTTTGAAATGGTGTCTTTCGAGTGATAATTTATCTCTTTTTCGGCCTCACAAGACTAATATTACAAAAAAGGACAACATTGGAGTCGTCTTTACATTGTTTTCAGACTCTCTAAATATGAAAACCACCAAGTTTACCTTCTTTGGACTCATTAAACGTTCGTACACTGAAGGGCTCATATGAGACCAAACCCTTACTTCTTCCAGTTCGTTAAACAAAGGAAGAGGAACTTACCGAAGGTGAGTTATATCGAGCATGTGTTACCCTCCTCGAGCTCGTTAAACTAAAAAGAGGTACTCGTCTATCTAGATGGGGGAAAAATTGAAAGAAACAATCCAAGCTATTTTTGAGAAATTTAGTGGTAACCTTACAGTCGCCCTTGAACACGACATTTTATCTTTTCACGCATTTCAATCTGCTGGACCTCTACACTGAGCCAATCCTCTGAGTTTCTTTTACTCCTTTGGGTCACCTGACGAAAGTCACAACATCCACTTCATTAACAATTTTTGTTCTATGTCAAGTTTCTATTGTTATGCCTCAGTGTTCAAGGGAAGTATCTACCTCGAGAGTCATCCATCGCAAATATCTTGTTTCAATACCCATGTCAGTCCATGTTCATTTTATCCACCAATTACATCTCTGTGTCTGTTTTTTGTCGGTTATGGGGGATACATCAAGGCCCTCCTTTGATGAGTCTATTCATGTCGACTTCAACACATTATCCAGGAGCTAGAATTAGAAACCAATTAGTACTTTGGGACCTACATGCCTCAATGGCAGGCCTCCTCACGTCCGATAGTAAGTTTACATTATTGACCTATGATCAGATGATTCCACGGATGTTCGACTTAAGCTCATCCATTCACATTCGTTGGAGTGTACTAGAGTACCTTGGGAATCATTGCCATCAATGGTGATCTCCCTCACGCTTGTTAACGGTTTACCTCATTGATCGGTAATCAAGTGGTCTCTGCCATGTTCAACATCAGGACATCTATTCACATGGTTAGATTCGTACTACATCGGGATTGGTAAGAAGACCCTGGGTTGAGTCATTCACTCTGATATATACTTTTCCCAGGTTGCGATGGAGTTTCTCTTGAACTATGACACATATATTGTTACATAGATCCACTTTGTATTGGTCATGGCTATGTCTTGTCATCTCGTAGATCCACTGTGTATTCTTCATGGCTACGATCAGTTCAGGACATAAGAGTATAGATCCACATTGTATCTTTAGTGGCTATACCATTTTGTCAATATAATTATGGATCCGCAGTTTATTTTATGGCGGCCATACCTAAAAGTCTTTATCACTCAAGCATAGGTATGCCTACCTTGGGTTTGAAACATGTCATAATATTTGTTTGGTGGTTGTGTCCATCTTTTTCCGGTTCCTCTGCATCCATACCCTTGCTCTAAAAAGTCTACAAAGTACTTCAGTCATCATTGTATTCTAACTTCGTACTTTGGGGGGAAATCTGTTACACCTCAAAATTACTCACTTCGATAGTGTCGCAAGTGTCGTCATTACAAGTGTTGTAAGTGTCACATCTTGTTTGCAAGTGTCGCATCTTGACTACAAGTGTCACAAGTGTTACAAACATCATACCGCCATATTTCCTATGTTGAGCCTCTAACGACATCATGGATACACTTAAGACACCTCAAATACTGGTCTTGAAGAAGAAAAATCACTTGACAGGGAGTACAAGCCATTTGTCATGGAAAAAACCACTAAAAAATCAATTTTGGGGAGGAGGGCTCCCCTACCTACTGACAGGGAGCATTGGCATTCCCTGAGCCTCTTTGGGGGAGTGTTTGAGCACTTTGTGCACCCTTATGGGGGAGCGCTACCTTTTCTGAGTGAATTTTTGGTTTGTTGAGCTAAAACAAGGAAGAATCCCTTAAATCTATGAGGTTGTTTGGGTTCGAATCTTGGGTCAAGTCATGATCTTAGGGGAGATCCTCAACTGAAGGAGAGGAATCCTCAACTTATACGAAATATCTCTCAAGTGGTTATACCTCTCCAAGTTTATATAAGGAGGCCTTCTCACGGTGCAATTGTACATGACATGCAAAAGGTTGGAAGTATGAAACCTATGATCCCATAGACAACATACAGGACAATACATGATAGAGGAAAATATTGGAGGTATGAAACCTATGATCTCATAGGAAACATATAGATGAAACAATGGAGATTGAGAATTACATCAAACTTATGATCTCATGAGTGAGATGTCATCAAAGCAATCAGTGGAGATTATTTAAGCAAAGGTGTTGGACAAGGAGAACTGGAAGAAGCTGGTAAGTTCTTTTACTTGTTATCATTAATAATCAACGCTTGGCCTATTTATTTCAAACTTGTGCTTGTTCCACATGAGTTTGTCTACATTCGATGGATCCATGTTTGAGCTAATCTCAGTAAAGTAGGAATTCTTTTGTATCTTTGTTTGTTTCATAGGACCTATCAGGGAGCTGAGGATCGAAGCTCAGCCTGGACTTTGCAAGGACAAACGTCACTAATAACGTAGATATATTTCTCCTTCTCTTTAATTTATTATCCTGATTGGATCTAAAAGGAAGTCAGTGTCCATGTTAAGCACTTTTATATCTTGGCCTTAGGAATCTAGAGACCAAGAGGGAATCCACTTGTCTGCAGGGGGATTCACCTACAACACACATATTCTCCCTCATTTGATTCATATAAAGGGATCGATTTCTCATCTTCCAAAATTTCATAAACTTGCATCAATGATTAGATGTTGTCTGTTAGGCGAGCAGTAGTATCTGAATAAATATTTGAATTTGGGTTCAGCTCTTCTAAAGACTAATCTTGTATTTTTGTTGTTTTTTGTGGCGCCATGATTTTCCATCTACAATATTAGCTCTTGTAAGAAAACAAGACTTATGAATATGAATGCAGAGATGATATAAATTGTGGATGTGAATGGAGAAATGATATAGAGTTCAAATCTTTTAAAAAATCAAAATACAAGACACTAATCAATTCTACATTCAATCACTAATTAATTCGAATGACAGAATAATCATAGTAAAGATGGCCAATTTATTACTTGACGACAACGAACTTAATTCAAATATTTCACACTAATCACGTTTAAATTACCTTAATAATCGTGATTAGTGAAAATAAGTATTTCAACACTTTGACGTTCGGGGCTTTGAATAAGGAATGTTAAACATCTCCCAAAGGCCGAATTTGTGGAGTGATCAATTATCTTAATTAAAATTAACTTAATTAATCGTTGCTTTTTTTTTAAGCCTTCAATGCTTTGGAACTTCAGGACTCTAGATCTTCACAACTTCGGGACTACTGAAATAGAAATGTTGAAGCTATCCTGAAGGATAGAGTTGTGAAGTAATTAATTACCGTTAATTGCGTTTGATAAATAATTACTTACCTTTAATCTTCAGTACTTCGACACTTCGACACTCTGGCATTTCTTGGATTCGTTGATAATGTGATATCCCAGAGGAAAGTCTCCCAGAGTGATGTGGAAGGATGACATCACATATAATGATGTGTCATGAGAACATATTTGACACGAGTCATCCTAAAATTTGTGAATTATGTGTCAAAAAATGCCCAAAATGAATTCCACATGTCTCCATGTGTAAAGAATTCAAGGTGGCATAAGACACGTCAGCCGAGTATTTTACTTTATAAAGTAATGTTCTGGAACTTCAGGACTCTAGAGCTTCGCAACTTCAGGGTTAAAATGACCTTTTAAAATGTTTTATCTTAGAGTTTCTAAGCACGAAGTCCCGAAGTGGAACTTCAAACGGGAATTATACTTTTGTTTACACATTTCACATCTTTAAATCCCTGAAATCTTGCAAACCATCGATCTCGATACACATCAAGTTTAATGATTAAGGATTGATTCACCTTGTCAAAACATAGCAAAAATTTTATTAGTGTATAAAATGGTAATTCTAAAGTTAAAATTTTATTTATAAATGACAAAAAATAGGAACAAATTAAAAAGGATTCAAAATTTGAACTTTTATTCGAAATTTTGACTTAAGTTCTAACATAGACTCCATCTGGGGATTGTATCTCCTATGTGGGGCATTAAAGAACAACATACCGGGTGCCTTTATTGGGTAAATGGAGTTATTATTATTATTATTGTTGTTGTTGTTGTTGTTTTTGTTTTATGAAATACTTTCTTGTCTTTAGAAATTTAATCTTATAGAGAAGTAACAAAAACAACCAAATATAGAAATTTAGAACATGCTTAGTAATAAATCTCAGGTCAAGATAATAAAGGTTTTCTATTTTAAAATTTACTCAAGAACTATCCATGATAATCAGACTAAATTTAACTAGAATATTGTATTTTTACTGACTTAGTTATATCTCAAGGTTATAAATATATTATGTGGATTTCATTAAGGAAACCTAATTGGATCAGGACATAAGTATCGTTGAAAAAGAACTGAATAACAGAGATTTAAATCAAAATATGTAATACGGCCTTACATACATCATATATATTGTTTCACTTCCAGCAGGCCTATTTTGTAACACCCATACAGGATGTTAAACAATTAATCTTTCATTTTATACATACACAATAACAACTTTGCTTTAACATAATTTCATTTCATTTACACAATTCTTCTACATTTGCTCAACGATAAATCTAAATAGCATGATGAAATAAGTAATAGGTTAACTCTAATATTTTCAACTTAAAACAAACGTATATAAAAAATATCAACAACAAATACCACTAAAAAATACCTCTTCCTTAGTTTGTCGAAGCTCATCAATTGCAATGTAGTCCTAGGCGCTTCCAAGCATTCTTTTCYCTCTTTCCTAGAGTGAAACAACGAAATCCTCCCTACCAACTAGGAGCCTAGCCGGCTTCCTAGCTCCAAGAAACCTTTCAGTTTCTTGGCCCTCTGTGCCTGTGACTCCAAGAACAACAAAGCACAAATGCTCAAAGAAAACTATCACAAGAATTATATCTTCCAAGAATTTTACAACCTCGTATCATGCTCAAACCTCTCCATCCTCCTCCTCCTCTCTACTTCTTCTCCCTATTTATCAAGTTTCCATACACACTTCCCCAAGTCTCCTCAACCACCCTCATTATTATCCATCAACCTCCCTTATCTAGATATTTTGGGAAAATATTAAATAAAACTAAATATAAATGACTTGCATTAAACAATAATAAATAAAATAAAAAGACTTTGTTCTCATGCTAGCTAATAAATGTTATTTGATAATTTTCCCCAAAATGTACATAACACCCCACCATGCTCATTTAATTTATCACACCCACCATCTATCAAAGTCAATAAGGTATTTAATGCTTCTAGATATTTGTATACAATATAAGTTACATATTCAATAAACATTCAATTAAATAGTTAATAATTTACTTTAGTAATTATTACATTAATTACTTATACTAGTGTACATGGGTAGGGTATGTGTGCATAGCTAGAGGACACATATCTTATGCATGTACTAATGATAAACAATCATTACCTCTAGTGCATAGTTCCTATATGATCACCAAGACATGTAGGACAACAGATCAAGTAATGCATCATTTAATAATCTTAACGAATTAAATTACACCAATTCATCAATAACTCATTGTCACACTTAAAATATCATTAGGAAATCAAAGAGGGTTTTAAACATGGTAGGAGCCAAGTGAGTAAACAATAGTGGAATCTCTAATCCCCAATCAGTATTCTCAACTAACATTGAAGCATCCTTCCTTCCTAATCTACTTCCATCTTCCATCCTATCCTTTCCTCTGTTGGACTAAGATGGAGCGTCAACTATATTGACCTAACTCCAGATAGAACCCGTAAGTGGAAGTGTCATACATCTCGACCAAGCTTCCCCAACAAGCAACTAGCAGTCGACATCACACATCTAGGCGAGCATGACTTCACACATCCCTCCCACGACTCTAGGTTTCAGAGGATAAACGGTGGGAAGTACCTCCACCCCTCCTCATAGAAATAGGGTCAACACCCTACATCAAGCCATATTGTGCAACTATTGTTCTTACAGTCATGTCATCAAACATCCACTCTGGGTAAGTTTTGCATCCTGTCAAAACCACACTTACCATAGTCTTGACGGGCAAAATTGATCGTCCGTCAACTGGGAGAGTGGAACCAGTCCGGGGTTGTCTAATAACCCAAGCCGTTTGGGATGAACCACCCTGACGGGTTTAGTGGCTCCGTTAGCCGATCTAAGTCCTAAGAAAACAAAAAAGAAAAACTACTCTAAATTAACTAATCTAACTAAAAATAACAATTAAAACAAACTAATAAACTAATCTAACTAAAATTAACTATTAAAACAAACTAAAAAAATCTAACTATTCTATATATACAATCTACTATCTAATACTATAATAACTCTAAGAAATTAAATATCTAACTACTAACAAAAATAAATCTTATTCACATAATGTACAATATTAACAATTTATAGATTTGAATGAAAACCTGAAAAACTCATTTGCATTCTTTCCTAAGACAGGGAGAGGTATTTTTTTTTTTTTTTATGATTTTATGAAAAAGAAATAAAACAAAAACTAACTAAAATAAACAACTAATATACTAACTCTAACTACAAATCTAAACTATACATAAATATAACTAAACTACTTAAATTATACTAACAAATAAACTATTAAATAAATGACAAACTAACCTGAAGAAACGTTCCAGTTTTGTCCTGTATGCAATGATTGTTTTAGTTGATCGGAGGGAGGAAACCTGCACCGAATGTTTTAGGAGCTCGTCGTAAACAATAAGCTGCAGTGCTCTTCAAATATGATTACAGGACAAACAAGACATAAAAAATTTACAACAATCTTATGATTTATAAATCTTCACAGTTAGATAAATCTGTATGGAAAGACTTATACAAAAATGATTCAATTGATGAAGAAGAGAAATTTGTCATTCATTAACTGAAACAAAATAATTGTTGTACTTTTTAAGTAATGAAATAAGTCAAATATGGATAGCACATTAATCAAATCACATCATCTTGCAATAGATTATGATAGCTAAAGTAGTCTATAATCAACTGCAAACGACATGCATAAACTTGAAACAAAAGCTTGATATATTGAAAGCGAAAGCTGTAGCAAGACATCAACTCTTGTCTCAGTTTGTATCAAAAATCCATAGCCTAGTTCTCCCACAAGTGAGGATGCTCCTTATTACAAAAAATAATAAGTATTTAAAGACCTTCCATAGGGTAAAACATCCCTGTGGAAGTTATCAAAACTGTTTACAGAAAATCTGGGAAAATATCCCAAGTTTCTATTTCTAAAACTAATAACCTAAAATAAAACTGTATCACTATTTGGGCACAGAGATCTTTCGCACAGGTCAGATATAATCCAAATCCAAACGAAAATGTTGACAAAACAGAGTCGTTTTTCCAATTTAATAGGTTGCATCGTATTTATCAAGCCAATTCAATTTCTATGAAACCGTTTTAACAATCAAATCACAAGAATGAAATCAGAGTCGTTAATATCCAACGACAACAACATAATATTAAATCAAAATAGAACCGTGTTCTAATTTTAGCATAAAAACTCTTGTTCAGGTTGGATACAAACAAATCCAATCGAAATCAAACACTATTGATTTCGTTAACTTAAACCAACAGACAAACAAATCAAATCCAATGAAAACCAATTAATTGCTAAACTGGGCACGATCAAATTGTATAAAAAAATCATAACCATATCCGATTTTATGACCGTTTTGATAATCAAACCATGTCAAAGTCATTTTGAATAATAAACAAACTTTTCAAAACTCAAAAATCAATTCACTATATTAATCCAAGGAATTGATAAAACGAAATTGATATCAAAATTCATACCTGGATGACGAGCAGACAATTTGATCATGACATTTTGGAATTCACGAAGGCTGTAGTCGATTCGACATTCCTAAATACGATGGAACCAGTGGTTTTCTGCTTCTTGTCATCAGCTCGAAGCTTGTTCCTTTCACTAGTCAACACTGTAACTTGGTTTTCTAATGACTTGATCTTCGACTGTAATAAGGGAACGTATGTATAGTAGCGTTCCAACCACACATTACATTGGTCGCATGACGACTGCTCGGGATTTGAAATAACAGTCGAGGGTTTGGTAAAATCACCGAGGTTTTCACTAGGTAGCTTGATCCCGAGGTAACTAGGATTGTTCCTTAGGCAAGGGGGTAAATTAGAAACGAAATCATAAGGTGGTTCAGAGCACAGACCTTGGGAATAAGGGTATTCACTAGCCAAGAAGCGCTCTATATCAGAGTCATAATCTTCACTAAGGATTATAGGCTTCTGATCAACATTAGGTTTTAGGTTTATTTCGGGCCAGTCTCGATATGAGTCGAGCATTCTTTTTACCTTTGTCGTTGATAGTAGGGTTTCCCTTGACCTTTTTGATCACAATCTTTTTAACAGCCTCAACTTTGTCTGCTAAGACGTCGGGTAGGTCGATATCAGGGTCGACCGAGGGTTTAGGAGAGGGTATAAGGGCATGGAAAGGCACGGGTGGCTCGACCTTAGTTTCACTAACCACAGGCTTGTCAATTTGGACAGGCTATGTATCAGCAAAACCATTTCGAGAGATAAACGCTTGCCAACTATCACCATGAAGATTTAAGTGGTGAACAACGATGAGTTTGATTAGGCCATGGTGGAACAAGCTACTATCGTCCTTCTCTCGTTTAAACCTTTTTGATATTTTATAAAGGCTACGCTAGAAGTAAAATGGCATGTTCAATGGATAAACCATAAAATTCATTAACAAACGAAGGTGGTAAAGAAAAACCAGTCCATACCGACCCTCATAGGTCAAAAATTGTTTAACCACTATCAAAATATCATGCCACCTCGGTTTAAGCGTGTAAATCAGCATACCTCTGTCATAGGATGTGACCTTTCGTGAGATGAACAGTAGTGGCCATGGCACCTCCTCAACTTTAGAGTTTTTAAACCATCACTGGCCCATGGCTGCTAACCCTGTGGAAGAGCTAATGAACTCTTCATCAATTTCAAGCTGAATGTCACCTATCTTGGCCATACACCCATCAAAAGTCAAGGTGAACTGATGTGCAACAAACAGATTAAAACCCTCAAACCTCTGCACGAACGTGAGCCAACCACTATCCTCTAAGTCTTTCCGGGCATTATCGAACAGTAGCAAGGTTTGACTACCGTTCGGTTCAATTCGCACCACCGGTGCCATGGAGAAGAGAACACGGTGGTCGATGTGAACGAACCAGGGTTTGAATCATAGCATACACAGGAGCAGAATGTTCAAGGCTTACCCGATTCTAGCAGAGTTGAAGCATGGATAAGGGAAGGCATTAATGACATCGTGCAAAGGTGGTGGAGCTATTTCTGTCCATGCAGAATATTAATTACCAATGGTACAACCGCCGACGCTTTCAACTATTCAAATCACAACACATAAGTGTTACAACTATGCCACTTCAATCAATCAATTGAAACCTTTGGTAAGTAGATAAACCATGCGCGCAATCAAAAGTTATGCCATAGTTTAAAAACCAAACATATAAATCGAAACCAATACCAAGTGTTTGACTATGAAACGATTCACACCAAGGGTTTAAACCATAACACTGATGCTTTTTCATATAATAAATATGCCAAGTGAATTAATCAAATAACAATTGCCAATGCATCACAACTCAATCACTCATGAAACGAAATTACATAATTAATCAAAGAATGTCAAATGAGTGTAGATCAAAAGGGTTTTGTCAACTGCATAATGATAAGTAAAATGTAAACTCAATGGGCATATTGACAAGGATGATAACGACAATTCAATAATGATTTTAATGCAACTTCGAAAGACTAAGTTTTCACGCTTACAGTCGTGAAAAAAAAAACAAAGGTAAGTGTGCAAATAACGCAAAAATAAAAGTGTCGTTTATTTGAGAATTGCGACGAAAAATTAAGGTTTGCAAACACTGGTGTAGGCATCTTATAAGACAGTGGAAAAAATGTTAATTGGCTGCCAACAATGGTGACACACTCGTAGAAGCAGTTATCTCTGCCAAAAGAACAAATTCAGATTAGGGTAGCAAAGATAATTCCAACTCAAAAACAACAACCAGAAAATCGTAAAAACATCATCATTAACCAACTATTCCAGCAGTGTTTTAAAAGATGAAAATAGATAACAATCTTAAGACCAGCGAGTCACGATATTAAAGATAAAATCTCCAATACTGTTGACAGAGCCACTGCTGCCAGCAGGCATCCATAGCCTCGACAGGGTTTCCATTTAACCCACTCTGACATCTGTATCCTGCCAAGAAGTTCCAGATCAGAATAAAGGACGTTTTATGGTTAAGAGGCTCTTTATTTACAAATTTTCATATACCCGACATTGCTTCACTTCTAGCGGGCTTGTTCAATACCCCGGTGAAGTTGTCTTGGCATCATGCCTGCATTTACCAGCTGCCAACAGACCTGTTCAACATCCCGGCGGGTTTACAAGCACTTCCCACAGCTCTTATTAATGATTTATTTTGTTTTTTTCTTCAAAGATATATATTTGAGTGGGGTGACGTTGAAAATCATGATATTTTAACATATTTTTCAGACCTCATCAGAATTTTTTAGAACTGTCCTTTATTAAGATCCAGAGATGTTTTATTTACAAAAACAACTTCCTAAGGCAGGGAGACATCTTTTGAGTCATTCCCTTAAGGAAAAGGGACAGCGTAAAAAGATAATAGATGATCATGACAAGCTTTACTCAGAGATCGAAATCAATCAACTTCTTTCAAACAACAGACTTTTTTGCCAACACAAATATAATTTCAGAAATATACCATTGATGTTTATAAAATTTTCTCAGTAGTTATTTCAGCGAAGGGATTTTATGTTTTCTTTGTCTAAATGACTCAATATACAGGTATGTGTATTTCAAAAAAAACACAAGCTGATAAACTCAAACGACAAAAAACAAACAAAAGAAAAATATGTACATAGTATACAAGGGTTGTCATCAAGCAAAGTATCTTTTCAGGGCTTGGCCATTTACCGGATAGGTGTCAGGCTGCCCTTCTAGATTTTGCAATCGGAAAGAACTGGGACCCAACTTTTCAGCAATTAAAAACGGTCCAAGCCATAAATTTTGAAATTTCGTGTGCTCTCCCTTTCCCTCATGTGGTTTGTCCCATTTCAAGACGAGATCACCTACTTCGAAATTCCTATCAGAAGAAGAGTTAGAATTGAACCAGCTTTTAATCAATAGTTGATGTTGATCTAACTTACGTTTAGCTTGGGCTCTTACCTCTTCTAGCTTTATCAAAGCGTTAATTCGGTTTTCCAAAGGGGGACAATCTTCTTCTTGGATTTTCTGTGACAACTGTAGCGAAGGAAGAAGAATGTGAGGTGGCATAATTGCTTCTCTGCCATAAACGAGAAAAAAGGGGGAGTTACCTACAAAAACTTTTGGTGTTACATTATCATCCCACAGCGTGTTCAACAGTGCATTGTGCCATTTTTTGTGATTTTCAACCACCGTTCTCTTGATGATTTTAATCAAGTTCTTGTTTGTTGATTCTGCCAATCCATTGCCCTGAGGGTAATAGCTAGAAGAATACTTCAATTTAGTTCCTTTTTCCAAAGTGAACTCGCTCATCTCAAGAGAGGAGAAGTAGGAAGCGTTATCGAATACTAAACAGTCAGGGATACCAAAACGAGTGATAATATTCGAGTTTAAAAAGGCAATTACCTGACTGGTGTTGACAGTTCTTAACGCAGAAGCTTCGGACCATCAGGTAAAGTAATATGTGGCTGTCACAATAAAATTGTGTTTTTGTGAGGATGGGGGGTTGATTGGACCTATGATATCAAGGCCCCACTGCTGAAAAGGAGAATCTACTGAAATGGACTGCAAAGGAAAGGATGGTTTATGTAACCGCCCTGATGCTTTCTGATAAATGATACATTTACGACACAAGGCATGGGCGTCTCTAAAAAGCATGGGCCATTAATAACCGGCTCTTAAAACCTTATGGGCAGTGGTGTCACCACCAAAATGGCCACCAGCTTCTCCTGCATGCAACTCTAGCAAGACTTTTTCTGCTTCGTCTTTTTCAAGACAGTGCATCAGCACGCCGTCAAAACTTTGACGAAACAGGATACCATTAACCAGATGAAAAGAGGCGGACTTTAATCTCAACGCTCTTCTTTTAGCGGGATCCAGGTGATGGGGGGCTGACCCATTTTCAAGACAGAATCTTATATCGTCATACCACGGACTGACAGGGTTTTGTGTGCAACAGATTAGATTTTGATCTTGTTGTCCTAGGTTTGACGTATCACTTTCTTCTTGATGTCCTGTTGTTGAATCAACAACTAACTTGCATAGCCCTTGGCCTCTCACTATCTGAGCTGGGGTGATTTCTAAGTCGTACTCCTACAAGGAGGTGACCCAATTAGCTCTCTTTTCACCTAGCTCCTTTTGTACTAACAGGTTCCTGACGGCTGGGTAGGGGACAATGAATTTCGTCCTTGACTTCAAAAGATAGGATCGAAAGTGCTTGACTTCTTTGAAAACAGCGTAAGCCTGCCAATCTACCGCTGGGTAATTAAGTTCAGCGGCTTTGAAAGCAAAGCTCCTAAAGGCAATGGGTACTTCATTGTTCTCGACATTCTTTTGGGTTAGGATGGCGGCATAGGAACGGTCAGAAGCAAAAGTGTAGAGTGTAAAGTCTTGAGAAAAATCGGGGCTCATGAGAGACGAAGCATCTATTATGGCCTTATTTATTGCATTAAAAATTTGATTTTCTAGGGGTCCCCAGTGATATTGGGTGTCTTTCTTAATTAGGTTCTGCAAGGGTCTGACCATTTCGGAGAAGCTGGGGACAAATATTCTCACAAAGTTAATCTGGCCTAAGAAAGACTGCATAGATTTTTTGGATGTAGGAGGGGGGAGTTTCGCGATGACTTGAGTCCTTTCGGGGTCGATAATCATCCCTTCGTTTGACACAATAAACCCTAAGAGTTTACCTGTTCTACTGCAAAGATGGATTTTTTAGGATTCAAGGAGATGTCGTATTTATGACATCGCAGTAGAACGGCTCGTAAGTGAGCTAAATGATTGGTTTTGTTTTTAGAAAAAACAGTAACATCATCTAAGTAAACTATGACGGACTGATTGATTAAGCCTCAGAAAGCAATGTCCATTTCTCTCTGGAAAGTGGCACCGGCATTAATCAATCCAAAGGGCATTTTTCGATAAGCATAAGTGCCCCACAGGGTACGGAAGGTAGTTTTAAGTTGGTATGGTGGAGACATCAGGACTTGGTTGTACCTCGAAAAACCATCCAGTAAGGATAGCCTCTCAGAACCAGATACCTGTTGAAGGATATGTTCCATGGGTGGGACAGGATAGTTGTCTTTATCAGACGCTCTATTAAGGTTTCAGAAATCGACACAGAGTCGAATTTCCCCACTTTTCTTCCGGACTGGGACAAGGTTAGAAATCCATTGAGTGTTCCTAATAGGAAAAATTATCTTAGCATTTAGGAGCTTATTCAATTCTTTTTGAACGGTCGGTTCGAGCTTAGGGTGCATTTTTCTCATTTTTTGTTGAAAGGGTAAGGTTTAGGGCTTCATAGGAATGACATGTTGTATGATGTTAGGGTCGAAAGTTTTAAGGTCATCATACGTCCATGCAAAGACATCTTTAAATTCTTTGAACAATTTAATAAATGTAACTTTTTCTTGTTCAGAACATCCTACCCCTAGATTAATGCACTGTGGATTGTCCTTAGTTCCTAAGTTTACCTTTTCATAAGATAACGAGGAACTATTGGTTTTACAGTTGATCGTCTTTTTAAATTTATCTTGAAGATCATAAAACTTCTCTAATCTAACTACAGATTTAGGGATCGAGTTTACCATATCCGATGAAGATTCAGGAGTTCTCGGATCCGGTATTACCGTGAAATCGTGCAAATTTTCGTTGTGTGTGTGTTCGTCTATCACCGTGCCTTGAAAGGTTTCTTCCATGTGCAGAAAGTTAATAATATTTTGATCGTCGTCAAAGACTCTCCAGTTCGTGATGTTGTTGGGAACGGATGGTCTGAACAACATCTCAATGGAGAATGCATCCGGGGACAAGCCTTCTGCGGGAAGAAGTTTAGAAGCTATGTTAGCTAATAGATTTGCTTCAGAGTTATTCAATCTAGGAATAGAATTTATATTGAAAGCAGAAAATTTATTCATTAAATTCCATACCTCGGATTGGTAGCTTTTAAGATGCGGAGACAGACAGTGGATAGAATCTCTTATCTGTCTAACCATTATTTCAGATTCACCAAAGACGGTCAGATTTTGAATGTTCATATCTAAATCTTTTCTGAGACCTTGCAGTAAAGCCTCATATTCTGCAGTGGTGTTAGTACATTCAAATTCTAACCTACATGCAATCAATGTTTTGTTACCCGTCGGATCGATAATAATGCAGCCTGCACCAACTCCTTCTTTGGACTTTGACCCGTCGAAATAAAGAGACCAAATTTGATTTCCATCGGGTACATGAGACCGTTGCGTGGAAGCTATTGGCTGTATATATGCTACAATCTCGGATTGTTGTTCTGGATTGGTGATAGCAGAAGCCTCGGCCATGAAATTGTCGAAGAAGGTGTCCATTCCTTGTACTTCGAGTGAATCAGCAAAAGGTGTAAATGGTTCGTTGGGATCGTTCAAATATGTGACCATGAACTTAAGGTAGCGTTCACGATTTACCTTGATCTTGTTAGGCTTGTCATTGTCTGGAAGCCATAGATGAGACCAATCTGTCACGAAATAACCGTGTAACTGCTCCGACCATTCCCTTCTTAAAAACATACCATACACTTCTGGAATATCCACAACAATAATATCAATGACTTGATGAACCTTGGGGTTAGACGATAATCTAATAAGCACATTCTTTAGTTTGCCTATAACTTTAACATTGGTCCGATCAAGTTGTATGATTTTTAAAGTAGAGGGTTCAACTTCAAGGTTAATCTTCTGGCAAACAGACCATGGCATCACATTGGATGATTCTCCTGAGTCTACCATACAATTGTGCACGTTTCTATTAAAGATTTCGAAAGTTAACAAAAATGGAGGTACATTTTTGCGAGTACTGAGAGTGGTAGCTTGTGGCTTTTTACTCGCAGCTTCTAAAACTACTTTATCTACATTATTTACATTATTTACATTACTTACAGGAAGGATTCCTTTATCTTGAGAATCAAGATTTCTTTTGGTGGAAGTCTTCTGAGGAACTTTGTTCTGCACAACCTTGTTACCACTTGAATTACCACTTTTTCCATTCTCTGAGATATTCTGTAACATTTTTTGTAGCATAAATGGAAATTTCAATAACTCATAAACAGAAATGTTAGCTCTCAACTTTTTAAGATCTTCAACTAAATCATAATCTAAGTTGGGGTTCACATTACTCTGTTTAGTCTCAGCTGATTTAGACTGCTTTGGAGGCAAAGTTGTAGTGTTTTTGGAAGAAGGTTTCTTTGTTGTCTTACTCCTGGTATTATAGGGATGTACTGTCTCAAAGTTATCTTGAAAGATGCTATCCGAGAAGTGTCCAAAAATGTTTGGAGAAGACTCTTCTTCTTGAACTGTCTCTTGTTCAACTACCTCCTCAGGAATCTCAGGAGGCATCAAGTTATCTTGGGCTTCTAGAATTGTTTGAATAGCATTGCAGACTTTCTAGATTAAGGCCTTCAGTGGTTGGATTAGGTCGATTGGTGGGAAAGGGCTTCCAGAACGGGGGCTTGTAAGGTCCTTTGCTCGAGGAAGCTTCTTCAGTCGTCATTTTTAAGTCTATAACTTGATTTGACAGTTTTTGAACAACTTTAGTTAAGTTTTCTAAATCAGAGCTTTCAGGTTGTGTTTTACTTTGAGTGGGTCTGGGGAGGATTTCAATGTTCTTTTTGGAAGAAGAACTAGTCTTTGTTTCGTTGCTAGTAGATTCTTTAAGACTAAGTATGTCTTTTTCAATCTGGCTGGCCTCCTCGAAGGCTTCTAACAATGTGGCTTTCTTAGATCGTTTAACCCAAATAGCAATACTTTGATGCAAAGCTTTAGTGTAGTATGCTATTACAAGATTCTCGGCAAGCATGGAATCCGTAGGGATTCGGTTTTTAAGTGTTAAGAATATTTGATTAAAGTATTTAACTTTTTCTTTTGGGTTCATTCTCAAGCTAGAAAGGTCCATGACTAGGACTTCCGGAGGCTTACCGTCTCCGAACTTTTCCAAAAAGCATGACTCAAACTTTTCCCAAGACACGATGGTATGGGGTTGCTAGGCAAAGTACCATTTGGATGCATTGCCCTCGAAAGTATAGGAGAACAACCTACAGACAACGTCTTCATGTTCGATATTGCAGAGTCTTATGGCTAACATAAACTTTTTAATGTGATCTTCAACGATCTGTTTTGAGTCGTGGTCAAACTTGGGAAGCCATTTCTCTGGGTGTTTAGGTAGAGGATGATGAGCTCCAGGTACAGCTACGACATCCTGATCAAGCCAAGGTCTAGCGGGGTTGTTCTGATTTTCCATTGGGGTAGTGGGCATGGAAGGTTGAGAAGGAGAATTGCCTTCGTCATAGGAATCTCCTCCAGAAGAGGAAGGAGATGATGGAGGTGGTGAAGGAGGTATTCTAGATCCTCCTGCAGCAGGATTTAGGATTGGATCTGAAGGATTCACAGTGAGGTTAGTGCCTCCTAATTGTTCTCTAATATCAGAGAAATCCAAAGGTTTCTCCAATGGACGCTTAGGTTGCCTCAAACGGGCTAAGGCACTATGAGTTCTTATAAGAGATTGACGGACAATCTCTTGTATGTCACCACCTGTAGGATTAGGGGCTTTTGGCTCAACTGTGATTTGTGGATCATCGGTTGAAGTGATTGTTGTTTGAGGGGGAATATTATCGTTCGAATGGCTTCTAGTCACTATAGGTGAGTGATTAGGTGGTGGAGGAGTCTTGCGACTACCTCGTGCCATTAATTAATTTCAAGCCCTCCTTCTAGCGCCATTTCTTGACAGGCGAAATTGACCATCCGTCAACTGGAAGAGTGGAACTGGTCCGGGGTTGTCTAATAACCCAATTCGTTTGGGATGAACCACCCTGACGGGTTTAGCGGCTTCGTTAGCCAATCTAAGTCCTAAGAAAACACAAAAGAAAAACTACTATAAATTAACTAATCTAACTAAAAATAACAATTAAAACAAACTAATAAACTAATCTAACTAAAATTAACTATTAAAACAAACTAAACAAATCTAACTATTCTATATATACAATCTACTATCTAATACTATACTAACTCTAAGAAATTAAATATCTAACTACTAACATAAATAAATCTTATTCACAAAATGTACAATATTAACAATTTACAGATTTGAATGAAAACCTGAAAAACTCATTTGCATTTTGTCCTGAGACAGGGAGAGGTATTGTTTTTTTATTTTTATGATTTTATGAAAAAGAAATAAAACAAAAACTAACTAAACTAAACAACTAATATACTAACTCTAACTACAAATCTAAACTATACATAAATATAACTAAACTACTTAAATTATACTAACAAATAAACTATTAAATAAATGACAAACTAACCTAAAGAAACGTTCCAGTTTTGTCTTGTATGCAATGATTGTTTTAGCTGATCTGAGGGAGGAAACCCGCACTGAATTTTTTAGGAGCTCGTCGTAAACAATAAGCTGCAATGCTCTTCAAATATGATTACAGGGCAAACAAGACATAAAAAATTTACAACAATCTTATGATTTATAAATCTTCACAGTTAGATAAATCTGTATGCAAAGACTTATACAAAAATGATTCAATTGATGAAGAAGAGAAATCTGTCATTCATTAACTGAAACAAAATAATTGTTGTACTTTTAAAGTAATGAAAGAAGTCAGATATGGATAGAACATTAATCAAATCACATCATCCTGCAATAGATTATGATAGCTAAAGTAGTCTATAATCAACTGCAAACGACATGCATAAACTTGAAACAAAAGCTTGATATATTGAAAGCGAAAGTTGTAGCAAGAAATCAACTCTTGTCTCAGTTTGTATCAGAAATCCATAGCCTGGTTCTCCCACAAGTGAGGATGCTCCTTATTACAAAAAATAATAAGTATTTAAAGACCTTCCACGAGGTAAAACATCCCTGTGGAAGTTATCAAAATTGTTTACAGAAAATCTGGGAAAATATCCCAAGTTTCTATTTCTAAAACTAAGAACCTAAAATAAAACTGTATCACACAAATATCTCCTAGAATGCCACAGCATTCCCAATGCAATTCGGATGTACCTGAAAGAGGTAAAAAAAGGACAAGTTAAGAAGATATTTTTCTAATGAAAATGATAAAAATCTAATTCTAAAGACTAGCTACAGAATCTTACGATTATGTAGCTGGTCTAAATTAGACACAGAATCAGCATTAAAATCAATTCAAATTTTAAATAATTAAATTCAAACTATCAAAAGATATTTGATTGCTAAAAGCCTTATTCAAATCGACACTTGTATGCAAATTGAACAAACTAAATCAAATGATAAACTAGATAGCTATACTCTGTTTAATTCGTTACCAATTCAGGTATACAAAATCATATCGAACAGTAATGAAATCATTTTCATATCAAATTGAAATCAATACAGTTAAACAAAATATAGGCAATCATTTATTCTTCCTCATCCATCAACAGGAAACACTATCGAATCCATACAAAAAAAACAAGATCATTTTCAAATTGATATAACAATATTAACATAAACAAACGATCCATGCCATTAGCGAATCAAATCAAAACTGGTGTGTAAATTTTCACAAACGAAATCATAATGAAATCAAATGATTGATAACAGGATCTGTAAGAGTTGTCCAATCGTTTGTTATTGCTAATTGGGGAAGACAAAATCAATTGATTTTCAACGAAATTATTACTTGAATTCATTTCAAAACGAACTATTAACCGAATTTCATCATGCGAATTCAACAGAGATGACACATGTCGATCTGAGTTTAACAAACTTGTTTTGAAAATTAAAATCAACAGAGCAACATCAAGTCTATTTTCGATACGAATCCAACTCATAAAAGCAATCCAATCCAAACAAGAGCGAATCGAATAGTTTAAGTTTGACATAGTCGTTGTGAATCAAAACAGTTCCATGATTTGGGCACAGAGATCTTTCGCACAGGTCAGATATAATCCAATCCAAACGAAAATGTTAACAAAACAGAGTCGTTTTTCCAATTTAATAGGCTGCATCGTATTTATCAAGCCAATTCAATTTCTATGAAATCATTTTAACAATCAAATCACAAGAATGAAATCAGAGTCGTTAATATCCAATGACAACAACATAATATTAAATCAAAATAGAACCCTGTTCTAATTTTAGCATAAAAACTCTTGTTCAGGTTGGATACAAACAAATCCAATCGAAAGCAAACACTATTGATTTCGTTAACTTAAATCAACAAACAAACGAATCAAATCCAATGAAAACCAATTAATTGTTAAATTGGGCACGATCAAATCGTATAACAAAATCATAACCATATCCGATTTTATGACCGTTTTGATAATCAAACCATGTCAAAGTCATTTCGAATAATAAACAAACTTTTCAAAACTCAAAAATCAATTCACTATATTAATCCAAGCAATTGATAAAACGAAATTGATATCAAAATTCATACCTGGATGACGAGCACACAATTTGATCATGACATTTTGGAATTCACGAAGACTGTAGCCGATTCGACATTCCTAAATACGATGGAACCAGTGGTTTTCTGCTTCTTGTCATCAGCTCGAAGCTTGTTCCTTTCACTAGTCAACACTGTAACTTGGTTTTCCAATGACTTGATTTTCGACTGTAATAAGGGAACGTCTGTATAGTAGTGTTCCAACCACACATTACATTGGTCGCATGACGACTGCCCAAGCTTTGAAATAGCAGTCGAGGGTTTGGTAAAATCACTGAGGGTTTCACTAGGTAGCTTGATCCCGGGGTAACTAGGATTGTTCCTTAGGCAAGGGGGTAAATTAGAAACGAAATCATACGGTGGTTCGGAGCACAGACCTTGGGAATAAGGGTATTCACTAGCCAAGAAGCGCTCGATATCAGAGTCAGAATCTTCACTGAGGATTATAGGCTTCTGATCAACATTAGGTTTTAGGTTTTTTTCGGGCCAGTCTCTATATGAGTTGAGCATTCTTTTTACCTTTGTCGTTGACAGTAGGGTTTCCCTTGACCTTTTTTCTCACAGGCTTTTTAACAGCCTCAACTTTGTCTGCTAAGACGTCGGGTAGGTCAATATCAGGGTTGACCAAGGGTTTAGGAGAGGGTAGAAGGGCATGGAAAGGCACGGGTGGCTCGACCTTAGTTTCACTAACCACAGGCTTGTCAATTTGGACAGGCTCTATATCAACAAAACCATTTCGAGAGATAAACGCTTGCCAACTATCACCGTGTAGATTTAAGTGGTGAACAACGATGAGTCTGATTAGGCCATGGTGGAACAAGCTACTATCGGCCTTCTCTCGTTTAAACCTTTTTGACATTTTATAAAGGCTATGCTGGAAGTAAAATGGCATGTTCAATGGATAACCCATAAAATTCATTGACAAATGAAGGTGGTAAAGAAAAACCAATCCATACCGACCCTCACAGGTCACGAATTGTTTAACCACTATCAAAAGATCATGCCACCTCGGTTTAAGCGTGGAAATCGACATACCTCTATCACAGGATGTGACCTTTCGTGAGACGAACAGTAGTGGCCATGGCACCTCCTCAACTTTAGAGTTTTTAAACCATCGTTGGCCCATGGCTGCTAACCCTGTGGCAGAGCTAATGAACTCTTCATCGATTTCAAGCTAAATATCACCTATCTTGGCCCTACACCCATCAAAAGTCAGGGCGAACTATTGTGCAACAAACAGATTAAAACCCTCAAACCTCTGCACGAACGTGAGCCAACCACTATCCTCTAAGTCTTTCTGGGCATTATCGAACAGTAGCAAGGTTTGACTACCATTCGGTTCAATTCGCACCACCGGTGCCATGGAGAAGAGCACACGGTGTTCGATGTGAACGAACCAGGGTTTGAATCATAGCATACACAGGAGAAGAATGTCCAAGGCTTACTCGATGCTAGCAGAGTTGAAGCAGGGATAAGGGAAGGCATTAATGACATCGTGCGAAGGTGGTGGAGCTATTTCTGTCCATGCAGAATAGTCATTACCAATGGTACAACCATCGGTGCTTTCAACTATTCAAATCACAACGCATAAGTGTTACAACTATGCCACTTTAATCAATCAATTGAAACCTTTGGTAAGTGGATAAACCATGCGCGCAATCAAAAGTTATGCCATAGTTTTAAAACCAAACATATAAATCGAAACCAATACCAAGTGTTTGACTATGAAACGATTCACACCAAGGGTTTAAACCATAACACCGATGCGTTTTCATATAATCAATATGCCAAGTGAATTAATCAAATAACAATTGCCAATGCATCACAACTCAATCACTCATGAAACGAAATTACATAATTAATCAAAGAATGTCAAATGAGTGCAGATCAAAAGGATTTTGTCAACTGCATAATTATAAGTAAAATGTAAACGCAATGGGCATATCGAAAAGGATGATAACGAAAATTCAATAATGATTTTAATGCGACTTCAAAAGACTAAGTTTTCACGCTTACAGTCGTGAAAACAAAAACAAATGTAAGTGTGCAAATAGTGCAAAAATAAAAGTGTCGTTTATTTGAGAATTGCGACAAAAAATTAAGGTTTGCAAACACTGGTGTAGGCAGCTTATAAGACAGTGGAAAAAATGTTAATTGGCTGCCAACACATAGATCATAGTAATATTTTGAATCATAAATTAAATAGTAAGTACAACTTATAACATACAATATCTTCATGATGTCTATAACATCCCAGTTACCTCAATACTATAGTCATTTGGCTATCACATAGCTCATCATCCTGTAGGTTAGTTCACCAATAACACATATTGATGTAGATACATCACAAATTTATATAAGAATCCATATTTTCATTGACGCTAAATTAAGAAATGTATTCCTATTTACATCATGCATTGCACCTATTATACATTCATAACATAACTTGAATTGGTATGCATGTACTTAACTTACCCATTTTAATTTTTCATGTTTAAATAATCAAGTAACTATCTTTTTCATGAGCATACATCATGTAACATACAAATAGGTCTAGAGGTACACATCTCAATGTCTAACAAAGTCTAACTGAGTCCAAATAAATGCTAAACTTTGAATTATTAAGATTAGTAAACAACAATGTTCTAACTACCTAAGGTCAAAATATGGGGCATTACATACACCTACCCTTCAAGAAACTTCGTCCCGAAGTTATGATCATTCACAATATAAGGAAAAATTTATCATACAGCTTATATGTGTCTTGTATGATACAAAACACTATTCTATATTGGTCTCATTGTACCTTCACTGATTAAAACATCTCGAGGCTATTAATATATTGATTACAACTACCCCTATTTAGTAAGCACCTTACTGTGTCTCGACTCTATTTTATTATCACTTTTAATTTAATTAATGATACAATGCACTTTTGTTATAGATTTATTCTTCCTAAGTTCCATATATGACCCCCATATATAAAGTATAGTCTATTTGTTTGTTCACTAGTTAGAACATTAGCTCATCATCGGTTCTCTACTTAAGTGAATCTTATATTGAGTTTGATATAAACTCCAGCATATCATACATACAATCCCACTTTGGAACTTGATAATTATAAACAATCATTACTGACTTTGATGCATTACTCTATATCTACAATACATATGCCATCATATGAGATTGACATATAAAAGTTTTTTTTTATTTTTATTATTATTATTATTTTTTATATGAACATAGATTAAGGAACCATTAATTGATTGTTATATGATGTTATCACTTCAAGTTTTTTTTAGTCATTGTCCCTAATCTCACTCTTTTCTTAAGTTATATACATTAGATCTTCAACCCAATTAATTGTCAGGTATAGAATTATTTTCATCATAGTTGAGGAAAATCATGATTTCTATCAACAATTCACTATTTACAAATGTTTCTATCCACAAAGATCACCATGTTGGTATGTGGGTTAGCAAACATTTTTAGATCAAGAATAAATTTACAATAACGGTTCATTCCAAATTAGTTAGTCCTTGTCATTAAGGTGTTCATTTCTCACAATTGTACTATGTATGTCTCAAAAGTATCCTTTCTATACCTACATGATACTTATCAACTCTGGCCTCTTGCTCCTTTCTTCTCCCTTTCTAGAACTTCCAAGTACTATCCCCCTACTATGAGATAATTTTAACAATGGGAAGCACATTTCTAGCATTCATTTTCTAAACATATTTTCTTCACAAGGAAGAAAATAAAATTAAATAAATCCTCCTTGGTGAGCAAGTAATTGTTATATTTATTAATGCATTTCAAGACATGAGATCACATTTAGATAGTTATCCCCTCTTATAAGGGGCTTGTGCATAATAATCCATCACAACCCATTGGAATTGCTACTACCAAATATATTTAAGGGTGAAAGTGTTTCCTATTCCCAAAGGGGTGCCCCCTTGTCACAAAGCGATCTCTCTAAATCACATCAACTCCTTCCATGGGTACTCTCTTCATTCCTTGTTCTTAATCAACTGGTGTTAGCTAATGTACTTATCACCCCTCTTACTAGAGTTACAAATCCTTCACAAGGTATATGTGAACTCCACTACTTTGGTACAATTAAGTCAACACAACAATTAAACATGATTTGACTCAACATCATATTAGACAATATACCCTTTTTATACAATATCCTATAATTAAACGTATGGTCACGATATTTCACTTATCATTCTAAACCTAATTTATAGGTTCACAACATAGGCCCATTTACAACATCCCTTGAATGTTTATAATATTATGGAACTAACATAAGCACCCGCTATAACACTATGTTGTCAAGGTCACCATACTAACATGAATAAATATTTAATACAGTCCACAATTCTTGCTATGGAAAACTTGACATTACACCATTTCTAGGGTCAAGACTCTTTCCCACCCACACTTAATTATAGAGGCATCTCATGTGCATAAACTATACTCCTAAGCTAGAAAAACTTCCATAAATTGCACCCCATATCAATTTCTTCAAAAACAATTGGTAGTGTTTTCATTAATTGACCGACAATCATCTAACCACCTCTCTTGGGAAAACAAATGGTGTTGCATAAAACCACATATCTTCTCAATGCTCATCCACAACACATAAGAGTTATGTGGGGGAACCATCATTCGTCTCCACTCATAACAAAAGAACACCAAGGTAGATTACAACTTGTTAACCTCTCACAAAGTCGGCCCTTTCATAACTCACATGAAATCAATGTCTCTCTTTCAATATCCTAAATAAATAGTAAAATGTATATTTTATTTTACTATCTTTAAATAATAAATTTTTTTTTTATCAAATTTGAAAATACTTAAATAATAAGAAATTTCATTATTGTGGTCTAGTCCTTTTATTTTTTTATTTTGTTTGCTTATAATTGACCTTTCATGTTGAGAACTTCAATATATATATACTATTTTACACATTTAATTTAAATTGTAATAAAATTAATTGAAAAGAGTTCTTATATTATAATTCCTACTTCTCCATATATAATATTTTACAAATTTAATTCAAATTATAATAAAATAAATTGAAAATTGTTTTTATATTATAATTTATAAGTGTCCATTTATAAAATTATCTACAATAAATTGAATAAATGGTATTTATTATCTACTTTCTGGCTACTCATCAACGTCTTGAATGCAACTCAATGCAACTCGGCCAACTATGAGCTGGAACAATGAAAGCTTTCTTTATTTACATTTTTTTTTTGCAAGATGTGTGTACTATGTAGGCATATTTAATTTGAATATTTTATGAAGCATTTAATCGTCATTCCTTCATCCTCTCATAGAGCTACCAGTTTCAATGGCGTATGTCATAAGTGTGTCCACCTATAGGGTGGTTTTGGCTCGGGTTCCTATGACATTGACCCTTTCAATTCCCCTTTATTTTAATAATATTTTTGTTTGTAGGAACCTTTCACTCCACGACTCTCTGAGTTTAAGCACCAACAAATCTTTAAACACCATCAATGCTCTTGAGTTTAAACACTGACAAAATCAGCTCCCCCGGTTCATGAATCGCCAGTGAACTCTCAGCAACAAATCTGGTCTTAATAGCTCTAATAGGTGTTGATTTCAAGATGTTACTCCATAGTTCATCTACTCCTACGTTGAATTCTCTCATGTGGATTCAACCAAAATCAGAATTGAATTTGTGCAGATCTCTTCAGTTTACCCAACTGCTTGTTGCGGGCAATTGCGATGGCAAGTGGGTTCATCATGATTTACAGCCTAGATCCATAAGGACTGTGTCTGAAACTGATTTACATAACCCCTTATCATCTAATGGTAGCCCAAGTTGGTTGGGGTTAAGGAGGGGTCTAGTTCTTTGGAGCTCTGTAGAACTGCCTCTGCAGAAAGTTTTCTGAGTAATGGCTTATTGGACGAGGTTCTGGAAGAGGAATTTGAGGAGAGTTGCAGGTTCTCAAATATCCTTAATTGGATTGTAAATCACAAATAATGATTTCTCAACCCAATCAGGGATTTAATAGGAAAATGAAATTTAAATGCCAATGTAAATCCAATCCACACCAATATGTATAATGGGAAACTGAAACTAAAACTTGAAATTAAATTATTTCATAAAATGCTTTAAGTGATGCCCATTGATAGGGGCATCAAGAATCTCTCCATTTATATTTTCAAGAGATAAATAAATTCTCCCTTCAACTACTACAATATTGAAAGGGCCAAACCAAAGATGATCAAATTTCCCATGCTTTCCAGTATTTGCTCTTCTAGCTTCCCATTTCGGCACTAAATCTCATGGAAGAATTTATGTCTTTGGATTTTTTGTCAAAAATAGCCTTCATCTTGTCTTGGTAGTTTTTGATTTTTTCATCAACTTCTTCTTTGTTCTCCTGGACCTCAATTAATTGATTCATTCTTCTTGTGAAATCATTAGGTTCTTCACCAACATCCTTCCCACAATTTAATTACAGGAAGAGCAAGATTAATAGGTAAAATAACATCCAAACCATAAATCAATTGAAATGGTGACATACCTATTGATCTCTTGGTGTTGATTATGTTTTCTTAAAGTGAATATTTCAAATGAATATGCCAAGATTTTTTATTTTCAGTCAAAACTTTTTTAATTATTCTGATCAAACTTTTGTTAGAAGATTCTACTAGTCCATTCCCTTGAGGATAATCAGTTGTAGAATGACCCAAAATAATATTATATTCCTAACAAAAGTTTATCATAGAAACATATTTAAAATCTTGTCCATTATCTGTAATTATTTTTCTTGGACAACCAAATCTAACTAAAATATTTTCCTCCAAGAAATTTATTACCAATGAGTCTGTAGAATTCCTGGTTGGAATAACTTTTACCCACTTAAAAAAATAACCAATGGAAGTTAAGATCCATTTTTGTTGGGCACTGGATTGGGGGTGAATCTCTCTAATGAAATCTAAACCCCATTGTTGAAAAGGAGCTTCAATTTTAATAGGAACTAAAGGTAAAGTAGGAAGATTTTGTTTCCCAACAAATAGTTGACATTCTCTACAAGCCCTAACCTTAGCATTCACATCGGTGAAAAGGTTTGGCCAATAATATCCTGCCCTCGGGATTTTGTATGTTCTTTCTCTCCAAGCATGATGCCCCCCACATATTCCTTTATGGAATTCTTCAATAACACCCTTTGTTTTAGACTCTATAAGGCATATTAATAAAAATCCCAAAGGATCTTTCCAATATAGTTTACCCTCAATTATGTAATATTTAATTGCTTGAATTTTTAATGTTCTTGCCTTTGATGGAGTCATATCAGAAAAGGCATTGTAGAGTAAGAATATATGAAACTATATTCTTGTACCAGGGAGAAGAAGAAATTTTTTCATCTATTTGAGTGATTGGCACTTCATCATCAATTTTTCCAATATCTGGTAAAGGATTTTCAGAATCAAAGTGATTTATTCCAACAGATTTAAGATTAGATTCTGCAAGCAATTTTTCTAAACCTTGTCCTTTTATCAATTTATTTGGCTTGATCTTATATCATATTCTTGAATCTTAGTCAACCACTTGCATATTTTGCCTTCACTATTAGGTTGCACTAAAATTTCTTTAACAATATTGGTGGGTACATATCTTATCACTTTGGAATGT
This sequence comes from Picea engelmannii, assembly GCA_009831015.1. NCBI lineage: Eukaryota > Viridiplantae > Streptophyta > Pinopsida > Pinales > Pinaceae > Picea > Picea engelmannii. Next base: position 965,303 of record ML778917.1, on the reverse strand, counting down.
AATACATATGTCTTGAAATATTTAAGTGCTTTAACCATAGAATAAGCTTGCTTTTCTAAAATATCATATTTCAATTCTGCATCTCTCGAGATTTTACTAAAGAAGGCAATAGGTTGTTCAAATCCATCATTATTTTTTTGTAAAAGAATTGTTGCAACTATATGTTTGGATGCAAAAGAAAAGATTATAAATTCTTTCGAATAATCTGGGCTCACCAGCATTAGTGCTTCTCCTATGGATTTTTTGACTCGTTGAAAAGATACCTTATCTCCACTTGTCTATTTCACTTCATTGTCCTTCTTCAGCATATATGTGATCAATTTAATAATTTCAGCAAAATTTGGAATGAACCTTCTCAAAAACTTGATTCTTCCTAAGAATGACTGCATTTATTTTTTGTTTCTTGGTATATTAATTTTATCAATGGCTTCAACCCTTTGTGGATCAATTTTAATTCCATATTTTGATATGATATGACCTAAAAAATTTACCTCTTGCATAGAAAAATGAGATTTATTGGGATTTAGATACAAACCATATTTTCTGCATTTGTCGAATGTTTGTCTGAGGTGTTTCAGATGTTCTGTATCAGAATTGAAAAAAATTGTCATATTATCTAAACAAATAACAACAAATTTATCTTTTTCACCCACAAAAGATAAATACATGGCTCTTTGAAATGTTGCACCTGCATTCATCAAACCAAATGTCATTTTGTCATACATAAAAGTTCCTCATGGCATAGTAAATGCAATTTTTTATTTATCATCCTCATGAACAACTATTTGATTATTTCCTGAAAAACCATCAATCATAGAAATTTTATTTGCCCCTACTACATTTTCAAGAATATGATCAATTTTGGGGAGAGGGTAGTTATTGTTTAATGAAGTTCGATTTAGGTTTCGGAAATCCACACATAGTCTTATCTCCCCATTTTTATTTCTAACTAGAACCATATTAGCTACCCATTCAGAATATCTCAAAGGTGCAATAATTTTTACATCAAGAAGTTTCTTAACCTCCCTTTCTATTATAGGAAAAAGAATAGGATTGGTATATCTAAGATTTTGTTTGAAAGGCTTGAAACCTTGTTTTAAATGAATTTTGTGCTCAATAATAGAAGTATCATAGGTTTTCAAATATTGGTAGGACCATGCAAAAACATCTTTATATTCCTTAAGCAATTCTGCATATTTTTTCTTATGTTCAATGGGAAGATATTTAGATAACTTTAGAAGATTTGAACATTCATTAGAACCAATATTACAATCTTCAACTTCTTTTGGTCAAGGCTACAAAGTAGATTTCAAAGGGATATAATTTTGATCAAACAATCTTTCTAAAGGAATAAGTCCTTTTGGAATCTGATTATTTTTCAACAAAAGCATTTTATGATTTGCAATTTTGTCTTTAAACTTCTCTTGAGTTTCTCCTTCTTGCATAATCCAAGCTTGATCATTTTGATTTTCTTGATCAATATGTGTTTCAGAACATTCATCCACCATTTCAAGAAATTTCTTTATCTGTTCATCATATTCAAATATTTACCCATAATGAACATTATCAGGTATTGAAGGTTTATGTCTCATCTCAATATGATATTTCAATTTCAAAACAGTAGGTGGTATGAAAGTACTTGCATCTTTAGCCAACGAATCAACTTGTTTATTATGAAATCTTGGAATAGCATGAATGCTAAGGGATAGGAAAAAAAATTCAATCAAATCCCATGCACAATTTTGGTAAGATCTCATTCTAGGGTGTTTAGCTTGATATTCTTGTCTTACCTATTGTAATGACCCTTTATTTATTAATATGAATAATTTCATAAATAATCCTAAAAATTAGCTAAATTATAATTAATTATTATATAACCTTAATTAATTATATGTTATTAATTAATTATTTTGATTATGATTAGCTGAAGTATGA
>ML778917.1:893532-947950 GCA_009831015.1 Picea engelmannii | reverse complement strand
AATAATGCCTTTGGATATCATTGAGAACCTATATCTCAAAAAATCTTCATTTAGGCCCTCAAAATGGCCCAGGAAGTTTAAACTTGCTAAAAATAGTAAATTGCCAAAATTGCCAGAAAATTGTTTTGAGCCAGTCGGAAAAGGTGGGTGGCCACCGATATCCACCTAGATCAGTTGAATTGTACCAACATTTTATCTCTTGGCCTTAAATCATATGTATCATGTAATTCGACCATTATTGAATTAGTAAGAACTTTGTATTGCGAGGTAGGTTCATCAAAATTATTAATATTTTTCTCATCAAACAATTGTCTAGATACTAAAGATAGTTCATAATCTTGTTGGGTTAGATGAGGTTCACTATCATCATCACTGAGTAAATTCATTCCCTCATCTATTTCTTTGTATTTTTTATCTTCATCTCCTTGCATTAAATTTTTGGTTTTAAAAGGAGCTTGAATTTTTTTTATCCTCGTTCTTAAGTGGTCCCTGTTGAAATTGAGGATTTTTATTGAGGTTTCTCCTGAATTGATTTGGATTCCTAACATAAGGGTCAGATTTAGATTTTTCCATCTCCATCCTGGACATTTTATTTGAAAAATCATTAATTAACTTATCCATTTCATCTATTTTCTCGTCTTGTGCATTCATTCCTAAACCTAAAGGTCCTCCTTGTTCTTTTCCTCCATTTCAACCTTAGTTTTTAGTTTTCCTGATGCCATCATGTTACATTCAATTTCAATTTCATCATCTTGCATCTTAGCTAATGTTGTAGCTCTTCTCTCCCTCAAAAGTAATGTAAAATTAGAGTCAAATTCCCCTACAAAAGTAGCTTTTGCAGCTAGTTGAGATGGCTTAACTTCGGCTGGGATCTTACTGTAAAGCTTATTAAATATTTGGATAAATTCATAAATTCTTTCAGAAGGATTCTTTCTTAAAGCACCAAATTCATTCAAATAATACAGGTGGTATTTTTTCTCACCCCGTTGTCTTAAAAAAGCATTTTCTAATTCATCATAAGTTGTTATGGAATTTACAGGAAGTCCCCTAAACCAGGTTCTAACTTGACCCTCAAACGTTTGTACAAACAATCCCATGTAAACATATTCATACTCAATGCCAAGTATATCAACAGATTGATCAAATAATTCCATATGTTCAGTGGTTGTTAAATCCCCTTCCCTAGTAAATTTAGGTAAGCTTTTCATATAGTTATTAGTTAAATCATGCAAATTTGCAGGAAGGGATAAAGGAGGGTATCTAGCAGATACTTTGGAAAATATCCTTGGGGAAGGTGGTGGTGGATTCACTTGTCCATTTCCTCCACCTTCACCTCCTACACCAACCATTATAGGTTTTGGAGATGAGATACGAGGACTTTAATGAATATTATCAAAGATTTCAAAATATTGTTGCACCAAGTCCTTAATTGGTTCAGGGAGATAATAATAGTGGTATGCTAGGTAATCAAAAGGTGATGGGTATAATACATTGTAGAACCTTGACAACTAATACATTGCAGAACCTTGGGTTTTAGTGTTGTAGTGTCTCCACTCTTCCTTGACCAATGTAAGATAATATTCATAAGATAACTAGTAAGGATTGAACTTTAAGGGACAAATAGATTTTTCATCATCCTTTTCAATTTGTAGCATAATATGTAAGTGGTAATATTCTCCTATAGTTCCTATGCATCACCTTATCCTATTAGACCTATTAATAACCATCTCTGACAGTAAGAATTTTCCAACTCTTTTAGATATTCCTTCTTTTCCATCCCTAAATTTCATCCTTTTTGTAATAATCTTAATAGGTTTCACATAAAAAATCCTTGACACTTCTATTTTATGCTAAACATAATTCAATATATTATCCATCCTATCTACTTAACCTCTACATGTAACAAAATTCATATCCCCCCAATAGTAACATTTCCAATCCTTTAAAAACTTGATTAAAGAAAGCATCCCAAAACTCTTTTCTATTTGTATATGAACCATAAATATTGGATAGAAAATAGGTTTTCCATGTTTCTAGTGAATGAATTTTAGTCCATATTATTGTAGAAACTAGAGAAAAAATTGAGTAATTTTAAGGATTTGTTCCACACAATGACCACTCCCTATGATATACCAATTGCATCTAAAGATACAAATTCCCACTTTTTCACGAAACTAGCTAGAATTCCTTTTATTTTGTTCTTCTTCACCATGGCCTCTTGCAACAATAGAATGTTCAACTAATGTCATTTTACTAAATGACAACATTTCTATCACAACATTCATCAAAATAGAAAACAATATTCAAGGAAGGGAAACAAGAAAGTATGGATCACATATGACAGAGAACTTTAAATGATCATTTCATTAGGTGCAAATAAGATTTTGATAGACATACATTTGAAATATCATTCTTAAATCAAAGTCTTTGATATTACATTAACGTTATGTCCCAAATTAGTTCTCTGGGAACCTAAAAATTAATCTATGTCTTTAAAATAAGAGAGTAATGTCTTGAAATACAAATAAAATATTTGTGTTTGTCCCTCAAAGAGGACTGGGATGGGGCACTCGCGGACCATGAAATGAAAATACCTAGAAGAAACAAGAAAAATAGTCAAGGATCGGCTCGAGTATCATAGATTACTAGGAAATAGAAGATAATATGACAAATGACTATAGAATAAAKGTAACAAGGACAAGAATAGGGTTGTCACTTGACTCACTGTGATGGAAAATTCTTCTGAACCTTTTACTTGTTTGTTGGTTCCTCTTTTGTATATGTTAGTTGTGTTGGAGGTGGCATAATTGTTCCAACTGTTTCTTGTTGATCTGGCTCAATGATTTTGATTAGGGATTTTCTTAGCCACTCTTATATATATTCCCTCATGGGGGCCATTGTGATCTCATGCTTAGTATTTATTTCGAACAACTTATTCTGCATCTCTCTTAGGTCCATGCCTAATTGGTGTAACATGTCATCTACCTCATCATTTCTGTTGATGTATCTAATTAGCCACTTTTCAATTTCTTCCTCAAAGAATTCTATTGAATAAGTGAACTCACTCACCCATGCAACCTTTAATACATCAAGTTGTTCTAATAATTATTCCTTAGATGAAAGTAGTGTATCCACTAATAAAATTAGGCCATCAAGTTCATTTGTGAGATCAACAAGCTTAAAGAAAAGGTCACCTCTTTTATTCTTCACAACATCTAATTCATTTATCATTTCTCTTAAACTTTTTATTCTCTTCAACCAACAATAATTAATTTGTTTCATCTGGATGTTTGAAGGAAGTTTTTGATCTCTTATGTGTATATCACTTAGACTTGAAGCTTTGGACGAAAATGTTCCCACAACGTCTTTGTAAAAACCCTCATCATTTTCCAGATCTTTTTGAATATATTCTTTGAAATTTTTAATCCTCATTGAAAAGTTGGTGGATCTATGTGCAAGTTCCTATATTTCTTTGATCAAATCTATTATTTTTTGTATCATGTCTTCAACATATTTTCTTATTTCTAACAACAGACTAGATGAACCTTTCCATTTGTTGTTTCTTTCTGGAATATCCTCTAAGGTGAGTGCTTGTTGAACCATGTTTAATGGTCCAATAAAAAATGGTCTTGGAATCAGGGCTACCTCTAATTACTTTATTTTTTCCTTTAAAATTAAATTTTCCTTTTCAATGTTACCGACAAATTATTTCAGTGCTTCTCTGGTTGTTTCATAAAATTGTACAATCTTTGATGGTGCAACCCCATTGAAATCAATATCCAATTTCCATTTCTTGGACATTTTCTTGTTTTTCATGTTTACTTTTTAATAAATTTTTAGAACTTATATTGTAGTCCGCGTAGTGCAATGTCACAATCTCTTCTTCAAATATTTTTGGTTCCTGAGTAACCAGAGCTTCGAAAATTTCTTGGGTTTCCAAAATTTGTTGTTCAGATGAGTTGGGTTCTTTGATAAGCTCGTCTACATCCATTTCCTTGGGGATTTATTGAGTTTCAATTATTTCTATCCCCTTTTTCTAGGTATCCCTTTTTATTTTAGCAGAGGTATATACAATGTCAGATTTTTCAAGATTTTTCTTTATTGGGTCCTTGTCACCGCCATCATCTGAGCTTCCAACATGTGTTTTCCTCATCTCCAAACTAATGCTCCTAGGTTTTGTTCTTATCGAGGTACTCTTTTGAGACACAGTCAATGAAATGGGATTTTTATTTGTTGCTTCTCTACCTTGTTGTTGATATCCCTCATTGGTGTTGGATAATTCCTCCATATCATTAAAAACTTGGTCGGCTCAATTCTCAGGGAGATTCAAATTATCCCCACTTCCTTCTTTAAATTGTTCAGTATTGATAAAATAAGATGAATAACCGATTAGGGACATATGTGTAGTAAATAGATTATTTGGGTCGAAACCCTCAACAATTTCATCTTCACTTAGGCTGAGTTGGTCATGTTGACCTGCAAGTTCATCCAAATGGGAGATGTGTTTTACAATAACTTCTCCAACTTTCCAAGGTAGCGAGATGAATTGATTATTTATTTTCTCATTAAAGAAATGAGTCAAGGAATTATATTCCTTGCAAACTTCTATAACAAAATTCCAGTCTGATACATAGAAAGGGTGGAGGAAAGGTTTCTCTTCACAAACAAATAAACTTATAATACCGAAATATTCAGTGGTTTCAAAAATTCCTTTCTCTGAGAGAAAGGTGGAAACTTCGAGTGACAATATTGACGTGTTAGGGCCAAAGACTAACATTTTAAACTCCGAGATAAATTTCTATGAAGTGAGTAGAAATAATACTAAGCTTTGTGCCTCTGCAAGACTGGATACTAGGCGAATATTGGTTCCACCTTAAAGTTGAGACTCCTTTCCCTCGACAAGTCCTTAAAAACATGGCAATAAGCTATGGATAAAATCAGATAGGACGTCATGTAATTTTTTTTTGTTTTCTTCAGACTACTTATCTAAAATGATATTTAATTAGAATTAATGCGACCATAATCAATGAGGGAATATTCATGCATAATGAAATGGAGAATATAAACAATATTTCTCAGCACAGAGGTCATGGATTCCAAAACAATAATACGAGAAAACAACGAGGAAAATTCCTTGTATGGGTATCTTAAGGAGATTCCCTCAATCTTTGAAGAACTGGTGTTATTTCTTTAGACGACCAAATATTTATTGAGGATATCTTCTCATCCTTTGTGTTGTTTGAGGAATTCGTTGGATTCTTTGCTCCTAAATTTCATGGTGGGTGTCGGGAGTCATAGTATTCTGGTAAACACTAAAAGATCTAGGGATATAGGTTGTTGTTTGTGAAGTTGGATTATTCATTTCCCTGTATTAAATTTATTTTCACACCATTTAAGAAGTTGTTTGAAATCTATTACCTCCATAACACAACCAACAAGGGATATGTTTGAGGTCCAGACCTGGTTTGTCTTCTTGTTAGTAGGAGAGAGGGCCTTGTAATAGTTGTAATATCGCGACCACTGGAACTCTTGGTCTTCATGTGCGAGTGTGTTTAGTGTATCTTCACAATACAACTCTTTTCTCTTACTTGAAATTATTTACACTACTTTTTGTTCTTACAATAGGTGTCACTACTATCGATATAACATTTTACAACTTGGCATATTAGTTATTATTTAATTTACCATGTATTTCTCTGATGATTAATCACCATAGATATTATTTCAAAGTTGTCCACCTGGATGATGAGATTTTGAATTCATTACAAGGATTAAAAAATCTTTTCCACTTCAATAATGAAATTATGTTCACATAAGTGGTGGTTGATGTGGCAGGGGAATTAAATGTGACCGATAAATGGTGATGTGTTGTCGTGGAAGATGGAAAATGGTTAAATATGGAGGTGCGAAAGAGGAATGGAGAGTGCATTATGGTGAAGGTGGGATTGCAGGTGCAGGACACAAGAAATGATGATAAAAATAGACTAAGTATGAGAAACATTCATTATGTGTGTCGCAAAAGTAAGAGGGTCATTCTGTAGAACGTTGGATTGTGGGACATAAGACATGGGAAAAATTAAGTGGGATAAGATGGGTGTTTCGCATATGTAGTCTAAGAAAATGATTAAGTATGACAAAGGTAGAAGTTGCATTTTGGAGGATGCAGATATAGAGGTGCAATTTTAGGGTAGCATGATTGCGGGCTTGCAGACATGGGGAAATGTGGGTCCGAGACATGTTGGAATCCCACATCATTAACCCCACATCGCTTGAAAAATGACTAAGTGTTGAAGTTTGGAAAAAATAAAATGACTAAGTATAGATACATGAGATTATGGGTCTATGGACCAGGAAATTTGATAGTAGTGTGACCCAGAAACCTCATTTGAAAAGAAAAAAAAATGATTAAGTAAGGAAATTCAAAAAGAAAAGAAAAACAAAGGAAAAATACTAAGTATGGGCATGCATATACAAACATTGATCAACAAATGTGGATCAACATCTGGCTCCAATCGTGAGACAATGACCCCTTGTGGGTTGCTAAGAATCCATAATCTTCTTCCAATGGGTTAATGGATTCAAAAGAGAATATAAAGGGAAATAAAAATGGATTGATGAGGGATCTATAATGGAGTACCGAAAACAACTCTGTATAAATTTTGAGTTGGGAATTTTAACGGAAGAAATGTTTAATATATTTCTCATTCACATGCAATGATTGAATCTCTCCTTTCATATCCTTCAACAACTATGAATTGTAACCAATAACATTTGCAATTTGATATGGGCCAATCCAGAGAGCTTCAAAATTTGTGTGAAGAGATGGTTTTTCTTTTTCTTTGTTCCATAACAAAACCAATTGTTCCTTTTGAAAATCCTATGGAGTAGTACTCTTGTCAAATTATATTTTAACCACTTATTGTCTTGTTTTTATTTCTGACATCGCTTTTTCTCTTTGTTCTTCAAGTTGAAAAAGTTCACGATATCATTTTTGCAATGACGATTGTTCTTCTTTATCCTTAACATCTTTGGTATGTGCAAGGGAATTCAATTCAAAATGTAACAGTAATTTTGATTCTTTTCCATACACTAAGGTATATGGAGAATGCGCAATACTGTATTTTGGTGTAAGAAGACTTGCCCAGAGGGCATCTATCAACTTGTTATGCCAATTCTTATGGTTGCTCCCAATTGTCTTCTTGATGATTTGAATTAATGTCTTGTTTGTTGGCTCTACCAAACCATTTCCTTATTGATAATAATTGGATGAATTCCCCATTATGGTTCCATATTTTCCACAAAAGTTTGTAAATTTTGACCCAATGAAGATTGAGCCATTGTTTGTTATGAATTTTTCTGGTACACCAAATATTGACTGAACATTTTCCTTTAGAAAATGAATCAACTACACTGAATCTGCATTTCTTAGAACTACAAATTATTACCACTTGGTAAAGTAATCAATTGAAGTGATAATATAAGGATTCCCTTTTCTAGACTTAGGATTTATTGGACCAATCACATTTAAGCCCCATTGTGCAAATGGTTTGTCCACCATTGTAGATTGTAATGGCATTGTAGCTCTTTTCATTTTTCCTGAATTCTTTTGACATGGAGTACATTTTCGAATCAATTCATAATCATCTTTGAACATAGTTGGACAATAATAACCAACCTGAATGATTATGTGAGTTGTCACAACTCGTGAAAAATGTCCACCACAAACACCACTATGAAATTATTGAAGTATTTCTCTGGACTTTGAATAATCTAAGCATTTGAATAGAACACCATCAAATTTTCTTCGGAACGATACACTTGAGACTAAAAAATATTGATTTGTCTTCATTTTAATTGTTCTTCTTTCTTTAGAAGACATTTCAGGAGAGAATTGACCAGGTTTCAAATAAAAAATTATGTATTTATACCATTCCGAGTTTGCTAAAATTGTACCCTGTATCACAACATCAAATCCATTGGGAGGAGAAATGTTCACAACTTCAATCCCAATCATGAATTTACATAATTCCCAAACCTTTATAGTTTTCAAAGGTTTAAATTCCAGATCATATTCTTGAAGCTTTGATAACCAGTTTTCCCACTTGTCTTCTCTGAGTTATTGATTAAGAAACATCTTTAATGATGAGTGTGGAACATAAACAATGATGTGGGTTGATCAAATGTAAGTCCTAAAATGAGAAATTTCTTTGACCAAGGAAAGATCTTTCTTTTCAATGATTAAATAATTTAATTTATAGTCATGCAAGGTTTTACCCATGAAAGCAATTGAGAGTTCTTCAAGTTTTTTATTTTTCTGGGTGAGGATAGGGGCAATAGTCTCTTTTGAATAAAATGAGTACAATATGATTTCTTTATCAAAATTAGGGTTGACAAGAACAGAGGTAGTAGTGATGGAATGTTTGATTTCTGTAAAATCCTTTTGGATATCTAGTGTCCATTTAAAATTTTGATCTTTCTTCAGTAGTTTATTTATTGGCTTGACAATGGTATCATAATCCGGGACAAAATGTTGAACAAAGTTTATCTTCCCAAAGAAATATTGTACTCCTTTTATTGATGTTGGAGGGTTTAGGTCATTTATTGCATTGACTCTTTCTGGATCAATGTGAACTCCTTCTTTGCTCACAACATGGCCTAAAATATTTCCTTTTGTTATGGAAAAAACAACACTTTTTTGGATTCAAGTATATTCCATACATTATACACCTTTTAAAGACCCTTCTGAGGTGTTTGATACATATTGCTTTTAGTTTTGAATAAATTGTTAGGCCATCTTGGTAATATGCCATAAATTTTCCAATGAGATCTTTGAAAGTATGGTCCATTTCTCTTTGGAATGTTTCACTTGCATTCTTCAATCAAAATGACATTCTAATGTAAGCATACGTTCCCCATGGTGTTATGAATGTGGTTTTTGGTCTATATTATTTTTCTACAAGAACTTGATTATATCCTAAAAATCCATCTAGCATGGACATCGAGGCAGAACCAGTGACCTGTTGAAGTAACATCTCCATATTAGGTAGTGGCTAATTATCTTTAATGATTGCTCGATTGAGGCCTATGAAATCGACAGAAAGGTAGTTTTCCCCACTCTTCTTTCTTACCACCATAGGATTTGAAAGTCATTCTCAATGTCTAATAGAAAAAATTATACCTGCCTTTTTTAATTTCTCCAATTCTATCTTTACTAGAGGATTTATCTTGGGATTTATGATTCTTAATTTTTGATTGAAAGGTTTTGATCCGTCCTTGAGTAGTATGATATGTTGAAATATAAACTTGTCATATTCTTTTAAATCATCATAACTCCAAGAAAAAATGTCTTGGAATTTTTTGAAAAGCTTAATATATTGATCAATATTTTCAGTAGTGTAGCTAGTACCTAGATTTATGTATTTTGGAAAATCAAAATTACCAATGTTGATCTTTTGTGTTTCTTGAATTTTTTTGACAGATGGTTCCTCTCTTGGATCTAGAATGTTTGTTTGTTCATCTCTTTTAAAAATGGATTCAAAGTTGACATAGTTTTTTGGAGTAAGTTTAATATTTTGATCATGAACTTCCTTCTGATGATTTTGATTTTCTTCTAAATCATTCAACATTATTGAGTCATTATCAGTGAATAAGATTACAATATGCTTACCATTTTCAAAGTCTTGCAAATATTTTTTATTGTCAGGTATTGAAGGCTAGAAAATTGTTTTTACATGAAAAGTACTCTGACTTTGAGAATATTCTTCATTAAAAAGAGATGAAGTTACTGCCAACGAAACTGTATTTTGATTCTTTTCTCTAGGAATGAAAGAGATATTGAAAGAATTAAAAGAATCCATGAGTTCACAAACTCTTCTTGCATAATGCTTCCATTTTTCTTTCTTAATTATGTACTTGTTACCAATATGATTTATAACCAACTCTGAATCACCAGTAACTACCATATTTTCAACTTTCTTCTGAAGGGAAAGAATCATCCCTTGAATTAATGGCTCGTATTCTACTTCACTATTAGTACATGGGAATTCCAATATGATAGCATGTGGATAGATACCAGATTGAGGGCTTTTGAAAATAATGCCATCTACATTTCCAGATTTGGAACAAGCCCCATCAAATGACATCTTCCAAAACCCTTGAAAAGAGTTTTGTTCTTCATGCTTAGGAAGATTTATTTTTTCAATAATAAAAACAACATAATTTCCAATTCCAACGTCAACGCAATTTTCCATTACTTCATTTTTCATTTTTCTTAAAAGATATGATATTTATATGCTCTCGAGGAACTTTATAGTCCCATATTTATTCGAAAGCATCATGCAGCTTCCAACATTCATAATATATCCTCCAATTAATGAACACCAATCTCTTCCCAACACAATGCCATATGCTGGAGGCAAATCAATAACTATAATAGTGAAAATTGTGGTGATATGAGGGGTTGTAGCTATCCCCGCACAAAAATATTTTATTTCACCATAATATGAGACTTTTCTTGAATCTGTGTCATATATGATTTCACCAGTTTCATAATGCCTCATGCATTCCATTCCTAGAACTTCCATCATTGATAGTGGCATAATGTCGTTAGTGTCTCCACTATCAACCAGACAATTATGTAATGTGAAATCATGATTTTCTATGAATATATAAAATGGTGGGACTTTACCCCTTGGTATTAATGATGACACATTCTATTGTTTCCTTGGACTCGTTTGAGATTTTTTCTATCCTTGAATTTGTGTCATCCAATATCTTCAAAATATTTTCTCTTTGTTGAGGTATCTTAACCACTTTCATAAATGGTAAGGTAATTCTGAGCTTAACCAGTTCATCAACCATATTGTAATTCATTTGTAGCGGAGTCTTTGTTTGATTAACAATTGATTGTTGTTTTTTCATCTCTGGACCATTATATTTTGTCTTTTGTTTTTTGTTTTGTTCTTTGGTATTGGATTTATTTGCTTGTGTCCTTGTCTAGACAACATTATCTTGTGAAAATTTTGAATCTTCGTATTCATAAAAATTATAGAAAGATGATGACCCTTCAACTATTTGTACTAATTCCAAAACTTGATCTTGGCTAAAATCAAGTTCTTTATGAAATATTTCAAAATTTTCTTCTTATATTATTTCTTCTAGCACAACAACATTTGGATTCAGGACTCTAGGTGTTCTTGGTCTATGTTCTTCAACTCTATCATTTCTTGTTCTTTGATCTTGTAATGGATTTCCCTTGTTCGGATTAGGTGGAACAAGATTCTCACCTCTCCTAAGTCTAGTGATATCATTCTACATTTGTCTAATTGTCCTAATCATCTGAGTTATTTCTATCTTTTGTCTTGTTTCTTGGGCGACTCCATGATTTTTTCTTACAATTGGGGGAACACTTTGGAAAATTCCTCCACCAATTCCTCTATTCTCAAAACTTCTTGAAGTAGATGCTTCTTGAGGTGATATGGAAAAACCAAACATTTTCCTTCGTACCCTTCCAAGGATGATACCAGGATCAACATTTGTCTCTAGTATGTATTCTTCCATATATGTTTCCTTATGGATGGCTCCATGTAAATCATTTATTTGTGAAGATTTGATTGCATAATTTACATTCTCAGGAATTGCATTCTTATAACATCCAAATATGATCTAAATTGGATCCAACAAGAAATAGTTGGCTATCAACACACGACTCTAAGATGATCAACAGATGCATTATTAAGGCTATGGAAGATGAAGGAAATCAACTTGTTGGCGTGAAGGGCCCCATGGCATCATGATTGATGCCATTTTGTATGTAATATATGTAAATTCGGAAAATACATTATTGTATAAAATAAATAATGAGAAATTCATAATACCTTTTCCACGTGGGATAAAAGACAAACAAATAAAGAAATGAAGGAGAAACAAATTATAGAGAATTTGAAGTGTTGAGGACGCCCGACCTTCAAACTATCCTCCCAGTTGACTCAACATTCTATATCATGTATCCTCACAATGAGAAAAGGGTTCTTTGGTTGTGAAGGATGTAGAGAGGTTGCCCATATGTAAATGAGGAGCATAGAGATGAACCAGAGAGCATGTAACTTTTCCATTGTTGAATAAATAAGAGCTTGACCGAAGTCAAAAGAATGTTGGTTTTCCCATTTGGATTTCCAGGGTAAATTCTTAGTTTTAAGCGTTATGATTGTCTGTGATCATATTTTTTTTATGAATGGTTAATGTATGCATTGTAACTTGATGGTTGTCTACATTTTATTTAGCAAACATAATTTTGTACCAGTTTGGACTTGATCTCATTTAATGTGAATATGGTCATTATGGGTTCGTAAGCTATCCTAACAAATATTTAACCATAGTCATGCAATGATTTTTGTGTTGGAAAATTGACAACCATCCTTCCCGAGCCATTACGGATTACTTGGGGGTTTCTAATTTCGTTTTTTGATTCGTTGGGCATATTCTCTACTTGCTAGGCATTTTTTCCTTTGCCCATAAATCATCGACGGCATATAATGTCAAAATTTGGAGTCGTCTAGATATTCGTTAGCTAACTGTGACACATATACACATTTTAAAAGTTCAACCACTGCCTATTTCTTCCCAAAAGATTTTCCTCTATCATGGATTACCATAATCAACTTCCAAAATGTTTTGATTCACCGTCGGTAGCCAAAACCACCCTCTACACGTTTTTACATGCTCTCGACTATCAAATTCGCCCTGTATACTTTCCCCATAGTTCTTGGTTGAAAAATCTGATTTTCAATGGATTTTCCTTCATGGTTGGTCATCAAATCCGCCCTTTGACTAATCATTCTTCCCATAGGTCAACCCATTCTGGTTGGTATTTCCTTTTGGTCGACTCCCTTTCCCCATTCGACCAGTGGTCATTCTTAGTTGACCCAATTCTTCCTCACTTTGACCAAGTTTCCTTTTGGTCGGGTTTGGATATTTTGGTAGAATCAACTTGGTCGAATTGACTCATTTCCTTTCCGACTCGAATTGACTCATTTCATTTTCGAATCAACTTGAATCATTTCTTTTCGATTTGACTTGACTCATTTCCTTTCTGAATCAACTCGTGGCTTGAGAGGTTGAGAATTTCCCATCATCCAAATTGCCAAACTTATAATTATTTAACAAATAATTCTGTGTTGGTGAGACGGAAAGGATATAAACCTCCCATTTACGAATGAGATGGTATCAAAGTAGAAGTTCAAATTCATTCAATGAGACCTGTATGGTAAGTACCTGTAGTGATTCCAGAAGAAGAGGACAAGAGTTGTTTCCAAGGCTAGAGAAAAGTAGATCATCAACAATGTTAGGGGAACATTATGAAGGAGAAGAGGAAGAATATATCAGGGTCAGATTGGATCGATTTGAGCAGAGTTTGGTCACATTGACGTCCATGGTGTCACAACTATTGGTAGAAAAGAGAAGGGAAACACCATCAACATATACTTGTCATCAAGGCCACAAGAAGGAAGGAAATAAGCCAGAGACGAAGCGTAATACTGAGCCATAGATGGGAGACTAAAACTACAACAAGGCACATGTACCTTATTGTGTAGAGGCCAAGGTGGAGATCAAGCATTATGCCGAGGAAGTAGATGTTATTAGGCTGAACCAATGGCTACAACAGATGGAAGTATACTTCAACGTGCATGAAGTAACTAAAAAACAAAGATTACTTTTTCTCGGTTGAAGCTTCAAGGACATGCTTTGACATGGTGGGAGAGTGATGCAATAAGAAAAGAACTAGGAAAAGAGCCACTAGTGTCTGATTGGGAAGTGCTCAAGAAAATGACCAAATATCAATTTTATCCAATAGGGTATGAGGAACACCAACAAATAATATGGCATTACTTCAGATAGAGAAAATGACAATAGTGTAGGAATTCATGACAGAGTTCAAGAAGAAAGAAATTTAGATGGGAGGCTCTCTCAAAATCCCAGATATGTTAGTCAAGTATTTGGGGGAATTTTTGCCTCAAATTCGTAGGCAACTGATGTTATTTATAATGAAGACAATTGATGAGAGAAATATTTAAGCACAATACCTCAAGGGAGACAAGCGAAAGAAACAAACAAATCCTCACAAGCAAGTAGAACCACAAGAGAAACAAAGAAAGAAGAAAAACAAGAAGAAGTGTAATGAGAAGAATATTCTGGCAACAACACAAGAAGAAGCACCTTCCACCCAATAATGTAAAGGATGTGATAAAAAGGGACACACTGAGAAGAATTGTTGGAAATTTCATCTTGATAAGTGCCCCAAATATTTTCAGAAAAATAAGAAGAAAACATTGATATCAATTGATGCTAAGGAAGGGGTGGAGAGAACATTAGAGCCAAAAGGGAAGATTAATTGCACTAATATTTATAAAGAGGTGGCACTAGTTGGTTGCAATCACAAGGAGGAGAAGGCGATGAATGCACTTTTTTGCATTAAAATCCACACGAAGCAAAGAAAGGTGATTTTTTTGTTCGATCTAGGTTCACAGTCCAACTTGATCTCTGCACAATTGGTTAAGAAGTTTCAACTAGAGAATCAATAGCATCCACATCCATACCCCCTGGGTTGGGGAAGGAAATATTTGAAATTGAAAGTGAGCAAGCGGTGCAAATTTAAGTTTTCCATCAATCAAATTTTTTTTAATGAACTAGTTGCATATGTGGTTCCTCTAGACATATGTGGAGTCATATTGGGAAGTCCATATTTGTATGTGAGGGATGTCATTTTTAGAAGGAGAGCAAACCGGTATAGGCTAGTTAAGGATGGAACATCTTATGCCATAAATGCACACCATGATAAAGATAAGCTCTCTTTGATCAATGCTCATCAGAAAAGAAGAATCATGGGCAGTACAAAGAAGGTTGTCTTGTTATTATTGAGAGAAGGAAAGCAACAAGAAGAAGGAAACAAGTTGGAGATGAAGGAATCATTGGAAGGATGTAGTGGAAATTAGTGTCAACAACTGATTAAATCCTATAGGGAAGTGTTTCAAGATCCTTAGGGAATGCCACCCAAGAGGAGGTTGAACATGAGATTCAGTGGTTTACGAAGTCACCACTTCCTAACATTGGGATGTATAGGAAGTCCTTCATCGAAGCAGATGAAGTAAATAAGTAGTTGCAACAATTGTTGGAGCAAGGAATCATCAGACCTAGTACATCACCATGTGATTCACCCATCATCATGGTGTCAAAGAGAGATGGAATATGGAGGATGTGCATTGACTACCGAGCCTTGAACAAGATCACCATTAATAATAGATATCATTTTCCAAGGATTGATGACTTGTTGTATCAACTGCAACAAGAAAAATTCTTTACTAAGATGGACCTCAAATCAGGTTACCACCAAGTGAGGATAAAAGAATAAGACGTGTGGAAGAAAACACTCAAAAAAAGACAAGGTTTGTATGACTGGTTAGTAATTCCTTTTGAATTATGAAATACACTTGCAACATTCATGAGACTCATGAATGAAGTACTATGTCCCTTCATTGATTATTTTTTAATAGTATATATGATGACATACTAATCTTTAGAAACACTTAGCAAGAGCACCTCTCACATGTGACGCATCTATTAGAGACCTTGAAGAAGAATCAATTGATTTTCAACTTGAAGAAGTGTGAGTCTAGAAAGACTTCCTTGATATATATTGGACACATGATTGGAGGAGAGTTGTGGGTAGATCCAGAGAATATTGCAACCATCACCCAATGGCCTACTCCCACCAATGTGATAGAGGTCAGGAGTTTCATGGGAGCAACTTAGTACTTAAGGAAATTCATTGTAAAATTTTCCACAGTAGCAACATTGTTGCATGCCATAACTGCCAAAGGAAACGTCTTTCATTGGGGAAAGACACGACAAAGAGGATTTGAAGACTTGAAGAAGGAAATCAATGATGCTCCAGTCTTAGCCATGCCGAATTTGCAACGATCTGTTGAGCTAGAAACTAATGCTAGTGGATATGCATTGGGAACAATACTCATGCAAGGAGGAAGGTCTGTGTGCTACCATTCATATTTTTTTCATGGATAAGTGCTTGATTATCCCACGTATTATAAGGATATCATTGTAATTATACAAGCAGTAAAGAAGTGGAAACATTACCTCTTGGGAAAAGAGACTATAATACACACAAAACATCAAGCCCTTCAGTATCTACAAAATTAGAGCAAGATGCAACGAGTGAGACATTACAAGTGGTTAGGTTTATTGCAACAGTTTCATTTATTGATTAAGTACAAGAAATGATTCATGAATAGAGTAGAAGACATGCTCTCTCGACTACCACTGAAGATGATTGCAACAATTGGAATGATAATGTAACTTGAACCTTTCACTCATGAACTTTTGAGTGAAGATTATGAGGGAGATGAAGATTTCAGAGGAGTCTACAAGCAGCTAAAGGAGAGGGTGGTCGTTGTCATGGAAATAAATGAATACCACCTCCATGATGGGATGATGTATGTTATCCCTAAAGTTGTCCCTGACTACTAAGGGGAAAGCTAGGGCACCTCAGTTATTGCAATGTTTTATATTCGTAAAACAAATGAATTTACAGATTTGGTTTGTGGATCAGGTAGTGGATAGGTTGGACAATAAGTGATCATATTACACTTTTAGATCAGGTTTCTAAAACACTCATCTTATTAAATGACATTCATTTTGATAAATTAGATAAAATGGAGACAAAACAAAGGAAAAGAGAAGTTGCAAGCTTCACAATCTGTTCACTTAAAGAGATGTAACATCTCGCTCTTGCGCACACCTGATTGGACTTATTCTTTCAGGACACTTGAGTGCAAGTGATATTGTTCACTATATGATTGATTGATTCGATTATGGAGCATGATGATGTTTGTGGATTTGATGATATGTTATTTTATGATATTTATATCAACATGTTCTTTTGACTAGTTTTTCCTGAGTGTGCAAGACTCTGGACCGAATAAGGATGTCGATGGCATCGATGGGCCTCCTTGGACTCTGGATCGAGTCAAGGGGTGAAATTTTATGGTTTGAGTGTTTTTGATATTGCATAAGTGACATATGGCTACTAGATTATGATGTTGATTTTGATTGTTGACATGTTTCCTTGATGGATGCAGGCTGACGATAGCTTTCCAACTAGACTCACTTTTGGAGTAAATGGGTCATACACAAAAACCAGAGACATTGAGGGAGAGGTGTGGTAGCAGCCTTGCCATAACCTACTAGCACTCTGTCGTGACTCGAACTGTAGTTTAATGATTACCTATTTTGATAGATCCACAATGTCGTGAGGGAAGACGGTGACAGTCGCTCACGATGATTCTAAGGGGTGTGCAATAAGGCAAAGTCCCTATTACTTAGAGGCCCTTAGTCTCCCACAAGGTCACCTGACGGAGTATTGACTCTAGGGGTTTGACTTCTACCAAAATCAGACAAAAGGGGAGTGGAACCCTTGGAGCACATAGTGCGTCTTGAAGGGCACGTCACGTAAATAAAACATGAATGCAGGCGAGTGTCACCCTTGGAGCACGTAGTGCACCTTGAAGGGAACATCGTGTTTTTGTTAACACTGGTAAGTTAAAGAACTTAGTACCTATAAAGCTATGTCTCCTTAGGACTTGGTCAGTCTTAAAATGAATGTTGCAGAGTAAAGATAAATAATTATAATTTTCCTTAAAAACTATTGCCAAGCCTAGTGAATTTAAAACCTAGGTCTAAGTAGAACATGTGAAAAAAAACAAACTAAATGGACATTTAACAAAGGAGGGGTAAAAAAGATTCAAACATTAATAATTAAAGTAAAATTTTAATGAAGGATTAATTTATTAAAAAGGTAAATTGTTGTTTATGTGTAGACTTGCTAATTCTGAACTTAAAAGAAAATGGGAAACTTAAAGAAAAAGGGGAATGTAGAACATAGTAGGGAATCTAATCTTTGGAACTTTCTAATTGTGAACTCAACTATGATTTAAGATATGCGTAAGTCATTTAAGAATTGTAAGGGAATAAAGGGACATAGAGGAGCGTTTTTAGGAACACTTTTAGGTGGGTGAGGGAAATAGGAAAATTTAATTAATTAATTATTTGAATTTCTGGTGCAACTAAGGGATCGGGTGACATGTGTACATGGGAGGTTTTTCCTAATTAATTTTTAATAAAAATAATTTAATGAGGGTTTTGAAAAATAATCACTAAGAAAAATCTATAAAAGGGATGGTGGAGGAGGGGAATGGATCATGTCTGGTATGCATAAGGTTATGTTGCCAGATTTTATCTTGAATGAAATTTTTGTTGTGGGAGTTGGGATACCCAGCTCGAATAACGAGTGGTAGCCTGACCTTGCGAGGCGAGTTGGGAGCTATAATCTCTGGTTGTGAGAGTGAACCCTTTGTATCTCGGGGGGCTCAGGAGGAAGAAGACTACCCCTAGCATTGACTGAGAGGTATCGGTGAGGTCTCAGTAGTTAGCAAGCATGAGTTGGATGGAGCGCAAGTGCAAGACATCCACTTTCGGCTCTTCACCATTGGCTACGGTACACATGTGTAATTTTGTATTAAAAAGGTAGTTAAGTTTGCTGTATATGAATATCTATCATGGAAGGTACGCATGTGTAAATTGTATTAAAAATGTAGTTAAATTTTCTGTATTTGAATGTCTATAATGGCAAATTTTGAATTGAAATCTTGATAGCAGTTGTGAAATGTAATTCAGATAATTTTTATTCCATCTTCGAATTAAAATTGGTTGCAATGATTTATTAAGAATATTCTCGGAGGAATTGTTATGACAGCTAGTGAGTAGATCTGTGTTAAAATTCTTAGAAATTACACTCCCTCCCTTGTTTCCATGTCAACTTAGCTTGTTCTAGCTTCCCCCCTCGCCATAGTTTTAAAAGGGGAGCTCACTCCTAACGGAGATCTCTTGTGCCTGGCCTTGTCCCTGCCCTTCCTTTACAAAGGCATCCTCGACATCGATGGTTTGTACCTCTGTGATCCCTTTTAGAATCAACCCTTGCCAAGAAAAAAAATGAATTACTCTGCGTTTCTCTATCGGATTTAGCTCCGCTTGTTTATTCCTTAAATCTCTGTGATCCCAGACGTTTACAGTGGATTTCTAATCAACTGATCAACGATTCCTTTTACTTGTATGCGCACTGATTTTCTTGCTGCAAACTCTGTGTTTTTAAGGCCTTCGACCAACATGATAACCATTCCATTTTCCTGGTGTGTGCCACCCATAAAACCATCTGCGTTGTGTTTACAATTTCACCCAGCCATCTTGAAACTCTTGCGCTCCATATCGGGGATAACCCTCTGCGTTGTTCTTAGGTGAAAAATACCCACTAGTTACGCTCTGGCACAAATTGATTCTGGAAGGCGAGTTAAGGGTTTCACTGCGTTGTATTGTTGCTTGCTCATTCGCCCAGCATGGGAAGCTTCAGACAGAGTGCTCTCAACCTCTGCCTTATCGTTTCCTTTTATCCAGCGAGTTGTCTCTGGTGTATCTTTGAATCTCCCTGACGAATTGAATGGTGTATCTTCTGATTTTTCCTCAACGAATTGAATGTGGTATCTATAAATTTACCTCATGGCCTTAAATTTCAGAAATTATAACTATGTGCAGACTATGTAATCAATAGCGTTGTTAATTTAGTTTAAATCAGCATGGTTAATGTAGCGTTGCAATCCACTCTGCGTGCAATTTTAAATTACAGAATATTAAGGTTATTTAGATTATGGACAAAATTTTGTATTTAAAAGTTGTTTATATATGAAGGATATTTAATAATTGAGAGAGGATGATTTGGACAATGGGATGAGGTAGGAATTCTAAAGGTTATTTAAGTTTTAATAATTTTGAAAATAAAATAGATGATGATTTTTATGGTTGAAGAACTTTTTAAGAACTTATCAGTTATGTTTCTAATCATTAGGAAATGGAATAATTGAAGATGGAATTATGTTGAAAAGGAATTTTTGTTTAATTGAGAATAGGAGGGTGGTTGAAAACGAGACATGATAAAGGGCTAAGGATTTAAAAGTTATTATTTATGTTTGCAAGTAATGTTATAATAAATTGAGAATGGGAGGATGATTGGATAAAATGAGGGGATACTTTAAGATTTTGTTTATATAAGGAAATGTAAAAAATACACTAATGGTAACCCGCGCACCATGTTAATTATGAGTTAGGATTAATGTGTGGTTGTTGATCTTTTTCCTGCGCAATGTATGATAATGGAAATGTTGACTGTTGTTAACACTATCCTCGCTCGTGCTGGGAAGTGTATGTCACATGTGTCGGTTATTAGACGCTTGTGCCTTGATGATCGTGGATGTTATTAGCATAGTCATTTATATTTCCTTGAGTAAATCTTCTAATTGCTTCAAGCATCTTGGTGTGATTTTATGCTAGGATTCATATAATCGTTACTTTTTTTTCCTTCTTTTAGATATCGTCGAGTTGTGATGCTTGTTGTATTAATGACATTACTTTCCTTGCATTTAAAAAAAAATTACTTGCTTCGCGTCGCTTGTTGTCGTAACGATGGGGTTTGTTACAATATAAGACTTTCTAATCCCAAATATCATTTAGAAACCAGAAAGAATAACTTAATCAAAAATCCTGTGACCGGTGATAGAAAAATATTTATTAACATTTAAAATGTAACAAGATAAACCAAATGCTTTGCAAAAGGTTCAAATGCATTCAAGTAAGATAGAATAAATATAAGACAAGAATAATATAGTCTAACCATCATAATGTATTTTCCATTGAGTGCAAAATGTAATATATTCCAGGTATTACAATCCATATTGATATGTTCCTTCAGTCTCACCAAATTGGAACCCCTGACTCTATCATCTAATCCCCATTTTATACAAAAACTCGATCTCCATTTGGATTTGAAATCCCAAAACTTAGTAACAAAATCAATATATATGGTTATCAATTAGAGACTAAATTTAATAAACAACAACAAAATCTTGGATCTAAGGGAAATATCTCCTATCATAACTTCCTAATATATGTTTGACCCTTACACATAGGATCTGCAACAATTGTTCTTGGAACTGATACGCTCAAAACTTAGACCTTCAACTTTATGCTAGATAAATGTCATTCATAATGATGATTCTGATTGCAAAAAGAGATCTTCGATTCCCTGCATTTCCTCATTATTATGTCAAAAAGGAGAGCTACAAGATCACTATTTTGATGCACGAACCCAAAAACATGAATTCCTTTCATCCCTGAGTAGAAGTTTTCCCTTTAGATTTTTCTTGCTGCAATTTATTTTTAAGCACAACATTACTCTAGTACAATTTCATGTTCATTTTTTCTAATTGTCTTTGACAATTCATGATCGGTTTTGTGCTTTTCTTTCAACCTTTGGATTTTTTTCTGTAATTTAGCATTCCATAGCTCCAAAGTTCGCTCTTCATGTTTCAATTCTTTAATGACTACCTGAAATTCCTCAATCCTCTATTTTGTTGGTCCATCCTCTATTTTTTCCTTGTCTTCACCTTGATTTTCTTATGATGCGGGTCTATTTAGATCAATAGATAGTTTAGGTTTTTTGCACCTTATTTTATATTTATGTTCTTTTTAGGATGTTTCTTCAATGATTTCCTCTTTCAAAACTTTAGATAGGCTATATGTATTTTCCATATAGGACTCTGACAACTCTTGTACCTCTAGGTTGTAGGTGGGATCTTGTTTTGTTCCTTCATCTGATTGAGAAGATTCAATTTTAATTGTTGGTTGTTGTTGTTTCCCCTTTCTACTTTTTCTTCTTGGCATATCCCTTAAGGTTTTGATTGCCAATCTTTCTTTCTTAGTAATCTCAGGATTCTTCTCTGAACTATCATCATCTAGAATAATCAAATTCTCGTTTTTAAGAGAAGGTTTGAACATAGCCTTTGAATTAAGCCTCATCTTATTCGTAGGTCGTGTTTTATGTCTGTTAGGGTAGCTGACAAGTTGTTTGACTTTATTCTTTTTGCTCTATATTTTCATTGGAGGCTTCTCAACTGATCTATCATGAGTTTTTGTTTCAGGCTCAATTTTTACCTTTTGTAATTCCCATGTTCTTTTCCTTGTCATCCTTCTAGTATAAACTCTATCATAACCCAAAAATTCCAGTTTAGAACCAGAGAATTCAGATTCCTGCTTAATTTCTTCCTCCTGTTGTAAAATGAGCTTCCTTTCGCTTGATTTGGCCTCTCTAGTTACAGGAGAAGCTTCTTGTACCTTTGTTGTGCTTTTTGATGTGCTTCCCTTTCTTGTTGAAACCCTAGTTTTCTTGTCACGAATTATCTTTTCTGTTTTTAAATCCTATTCTCTGAACCCTAAGGAAGACAATAATTGTTCCCAGGACACTTGAACTTCTCTCAATGCATACATAACCAATTTTTTAATTAGACCTTGGTGAAATAAGTTTTTATGACCAGTTTTAGGATGACTCTATATCCTCTTCACCATTTTTGTCAAGCTTTTTAACAGGTAAAAGGGAAAATTAATTTTTTGATCAACATTTAAATGCATTAGAAAATACATGTGGTAGAAATGAATGATGGAAAACCTAACTTCACAAGTAATATACTTTCAGATCATTACTAAAACACTTTGCCATTCTTCCTTCATCCATTTATTCATAATTCCTTGGCTCCAATCTGGGTTGCAATATTTTGGCACAAGGAATTGATTTCACAGGTTTGTAGGTAGTTTTCCTTTCTTCCACCAACTTTCATGCTTTATAGGAAATCGAGAAGTTGTTGCAATAGAATTCTTAGTGACATGAATGATCACATTTCCAACCTGAGTCTAGAACACGTTGAAATTCTTGGCAAACAACATAAAAAAAATTTCATGGTGACCCTGAAAAGTGTAACAGAACTTAAACCATTCTCCCTGGATGAATTTATCCATAATATCAGGGAAAGCTTCTAATAATTTGATCCCCTCAGGTTCCAATCCGAGAACTCGACCTCCCTTATTTGGAGACATATTGTTCAATCTAGCACGTCCACACCGACCATGAGCTAGGTTAAACCTGCTAACAATTTAGGGTTTTCTCGTGTTCGAGCTTTCAAAACTACCTGCACATAACAATTTTTCATGAACTAATTCGTGGCCCGATACTTGGATTTGATGATCACACGAACAATTTTGAACCGATTTTCATTAAATGATGCATAGGGATTGTAAAACTGATTTATATCTAACATGATTTAGAATCATAACCATTTGCATGATCTTCTGCACAATTTCAATACAACTGGCACGATATTTGTTTGAAATACACTTAAAGCAATGATTTCCTCGTGTGCTACAATAATGGA
The DNA here is from genome assembly GCA_009831015.1 of Picea engelmannii. Classification (NCBI taxonomy): domain Eukaryota; kingdom Viridiplantae; phylum Streptophyta; class Pinopsida; order Pinales; family Pinaceae; genus Picea; species Picea engelmannii. Next base: position 924,572 of record ML778917.1, on the reverse strand, counting down.
AACATTCTTGTAGCATCCTTTTTATTCCTTTAACTTTGGAAAAATGCACTTAAGAATAACATATCTGATGTGACACATCTCTTCCATGCAGAATTTAAAAATTGTCGTATAAGAAGAAAATGAAAAACAATTAAATAAAAGAAAATCACAACAAAATGAGGGGTAAAGTGTTTAAAGGGTGCAAGCAATAAAATAAAAAAGGCTCAGGACAGGTTTTGATAGAACAAGCTAAAATTTAAGAACAAAAAGGTGGTAATAGGATTAGGGACTAACACTAGATCCATTTGAGGATAATGCTCTACTTGTGAGACATTAAGAACTACATACCAATGCCTTCTTTTTCAATTCTACCACTGAAATTTGTGACCTTCACTCTATTCTTTTCTTATCTGTTCTGACCTATGTTCTTTTATTATCTATTCTGAACTCTATTTTATCAAATATCACCCATTCATCATTTCTAAAAAACCAAACTATAAGAAGATAGTTGTAGACTAGTGTCTCCATTAGGCTATGGAGTCTTATTTGATCTTCCAAACACACAAAAATAAAGTAATATGTACAAGATAAATTAACCTTGGCTCTTGAGGTAAAATAATGTTTTAGAAAACACCCATTGACTGGGCCTCCAAATATCTCACTGTCATCCAAGTTCTGTAAGACAAAATTGTTGTTGTTCATAATTTTGGTTATTTTAAATGGGCCAAACCACAAATTGTCAAACTTACCATGTTTTGGCTTCTCCTCCCTTATAGCATCCCATCTCAAAATAAGGTCCCCTGTTTTGAAACTGTCCTTCTTAGTCTTCTTATAAAATGTTATTTTGAACTTACTCTGATAAGTCTCATATTTTTCATTTAGCATTTGTCTCCTATGTTGTACCTCAATAATCTGAAAAATTCTTCTTTGAATATCATTGGGTTCTTCCAATTGTTCTTGCAAAAGTTTTAGTATAGGTAAACCAAGTTGGTTTGGGAAAATAACATCTGTCCCATAGACCAACTAGAAAGGAAAAGTGCCAATTGGATTTTTGGTGCTAATTATGTCATCCCATAAAGCATATTTCAGTTTATAATTACATCCCTTTTTGTTATTTTCCAACAATTTTTTGATGATTCTAATCAAGATTTTGTTGGAGGATTCTGCCAATCCATTACCCTATGGATAATAAGGAGTAGAATGTCCCAGAGTAACATTATACCTTTCACATAATTCAATCATAACAACAAATTTAAATTCCTGAGCATTATCTGTAATTAATTTTCTAGGACAACCAAATATAGAAAATATATTTTCTTCCAAAATATTTATAATTACCTTATCAGTTGCATTTATGGTCAGGATAGCCTCAACCCATTTCGTAAAGTGATCAGTGGCTGCCAATATCCATCTGTGTTGTCCATTGGAAGGAAGATGAATTTCTTCTATGAAATTCAAGCCCCATTGTTGGAAAGGGCCATTTCCAACAAACTTTTGACACTACTCACATGCTCTAACTTTAGAAAACACAACAGAAAATAGGGTGGGCCAGTAGTACCCATCTCTCAAAATTTTAAATGTTATAGCTTTCCAGTGTTGATGTCCTCCACAAACACCTTTATGCAAGTCATTCATAATAAAAGTTGATTCATCCTCATCAATACATCTCAACAAAATTCCATTGGGATCCTTTCAAAACAAATATTGATTAATAATGCAGTACTTTGCATCCTTTAGCTTGAGAGATATGCTTTTATATTTATCAAAATCCGATGGACACTGAAAAATTATGCAAAAAATAAACTATGTCCTTATACCATGATGAGGAATGATATTTGTCCAATACTTGTAAGTTTTTGTCTTTGTCCCGTGATACTAGAACAACTGACTGATTTTGAATATAATGCAGTCCAAGAGCCTTGCAATTTGAGTCAACAAGCAACTTTTCCAGACCCTTCTCTTTGATTAATTTTGTAGGTTTGAGTTCTACATCATATTCTAAAAGCTTTTCTATCTATTTACCTCTCTTTCCTTTGTGTTCTGGCTGCACAAGCATATCTTTCACATTGTTGCTAGGAACATAAGAAATTATTTTAGAATGAAAAACATAGACTCTGAAAGATTTCAATGCCTTCACTAAGGCATAAGCATGTTTCTCCATTATGTAATATTTTAGCTCTGCATCTCTAAGAGTTTTACTGAAGAAAGAAATAGGTTTTTCACACCCTTCATCATTTCTCTGTAATAATACAACAACAATGGTATCTTTGGAGGCAAAAGAAAAGACCAAAAATTCCTTAGAATAATTGGACTAATGAGGACATGAGCTTCAATTAAAGCTTGTTTAATTTTTTCAAAGGATGAATTAGCTTCATGTGTCCACTTAATATCAACATCTTTCTTTATCATTTTTGTGATGAGCTTGATGATTTTAGAAAAAATGGGTATGAATATCCTTAAGAAGTTAATTCTACCTATGAATGAATGAATGGATTTTTTGTTTCTTAGAATATCAATATTCTAAATGGATTCCATCATTTTAGGATCTATTTTGATTCCTCCTTTAGATACAATATGGCTAAGAGATTTCCTTCATTCATAGTGAAATGAAATTTCTTTGGGTTTAAAGATATGCAATACCTTCTGCATTTCTTAAAAATCTGCTTGAGGTGCTACAAATGTTCATCATTAGTCTTTGAGAATACAGTGATGTCGCCAAGATAGATCACCATGAACTTCTCTTTTTCTCCAATGAATTCAATGTCCATTTCTCTATGGAACATAAGCCCTACATTCATCAAACAAAAAGACATATTCTCGTACATTAATGCACCCTATGGATTAGTAAAATCATTTTTCTTTTTATCTTCTTTAAATACTGCAATCTGATTGTATCTAGAATACCCATCTAACATGGATATCCTCTGAACACCTACCACTTTCTGCAAAATGTGATCCATTTTTTGTAATGGATAATTATCTTTGAGTGAATACCTGTTCAGATTTCAAAAATCCACACATAACCTTATTTCACCATTTTTCTTCCTGACTGGCACTAAATTTGCCACCCACTATAAATATCTCAAGGGTATTATAATCTTAGCATCTAACATTCTTTTCAACTCTTTTTCAATGATAGAAAACAACATAGGATTAAACTGTCTCATTTTTTGCCTGAACGTTTTAGATCTCGGTTTCAAAAGGAGTTTTATGTTGAATTATGTCAATATCAAATATCTTAAGGTCTGTTGGATTACTGAGAGGGGGGTGAATTAGTAATAGATAAATTCAATCATTTTTAACCACAATATGCAAGTGTTATATCATTGTAGCATTATCATCCAATAGTTGTGTTAGTAAAATTTCTCGTTCGAAGCACAAGAGCGATCAGGTCTGCAAGTGGCGCGATGAGCACCGAGCGCAGCACACATAAGAAGTCCTTTTCGAACTTAAAAATCAAGCGAGCGGGAAAAATTATAGTGTCAACGGTCCAGATCCATCCATGTGAGAATATCAATGGTTGGCGGGAAATTGTGAATAGAGAAGTTGCGCCGAAGTTGACACAATAGATCGCGCCCATATTATGTGCAGGGGAGAATAAAAGCTGTCCATCCAGAGGACGTGTGGCGCGAGATCTAATTGCGTCGGCGTTTCGGCATTCGAGAGTTCGAGGGGTGAGAGTTTCATGTTGCTCTACATCTCGAAACCACGAACCCCGATAGCGCCGAAAGAGGGGCCTGCGATATCACGAAACATTTTTAGCCGTCCATCCAAAGGGGACACCTAGCAACAAATTGAGCCATCTCGGCATTTCGCCCATCGCGAATCCAAGGCGCAAAGAGAAGCTCCGTTATATCCCGATGCGCGAGGTGCCGGGAGAGTCCCGGACCCGGGCCCACAGTATCGCCGAGTGAGTTTCAGGACCGTCAGATCTCAGAAGGACACGTGGCACCAAACTGAGCCGTCTTGGCGTTTCGCTCATCGCAATTTCTAAATGCAGGGACTAGCTCCTTCCTATTCGCGAACGCCGAAAGCGCCTTGGGAATAAGCACATGGTCACAACCCATGGTCACCTGGGGAGAGAAAGGAGCTGTGTAAAAAGGCCAAAGGTGTCGAGTTCAGTTACAGAGGGGATCATCGCGATCTCTAGGCTCCATTAGATCCGATCTCCATATTGTTTCTCGCCTGGAGTAAATGAAGGAAAGAGCGGGTGGTTGAAACCTCCTTTAATTCATTAAGTGTGGGAATGTAGGGCCTAAAAAGAGGTCTACTCGAAGAGGTCCTGTGTATCGATTTTTTCAAAGAAGCCATGCCGAAGTCCTCGACTAGACAGAGAAGTCTGCACATGCTAGCCCAACACTTAATGGCTCAGCTACCCTCCTTGCAGGAGCCATGCATATTTAAGATGGTGCTTAAAGAATGATATCAGTACGAGTTTGACTGAAGGGACACCAAGATTTGGGTGACTGGACACGCCTCTGTGAGGTGAATTTTCCTGAGTATATAGACTCATTCTTTGTATTTTGTAAAGGATCGATGGTAGAGCGGAGCTCCTGATTGTAAAGTTTTAGAAAACATTCTAGCTTCCTGGTCATGCATCTGTATATGAGATTTATTATTTTATAACAGACAGTCTTCTTACTCCATCTAAGTTTTCATCTTATGCTAAGAGAGTTCGTGATCGACTGATTCGCACGAATTATGGCAATTCTGTTATGATAAAGGATTTATTGTGGAATTATTGTTTTCTTTGGTTTCATGCGTTTGAACGTAGGAAGATCTTGCGTTTAGATGTCTTCTTCCATAGTCTGTTAGGAACCTGATGTTTACGACAAACCTTTGCATCTCTTTGATACAAGTCTTCCCCCTACTCACCCTTACTACAACTCACTGTCTGAAGTTACCCAAGACCTCACTTGCCCATGCATGCCTGGCCTAGTTCCGGAGTTAAGACCACATCGTTTGAGTTAACCTCCATCTGATCACCTCATTAAACAAATCATGACATAAACTGATGGGCGTCGGGCTCTGCTCCTGCTGCAATCCAGGGGTGACTTCCGACACTAACATTTCTGGCGCCGTTGCTGGGGACGAAGTTGAAAATTTTCCCCGGGATTGAACGACATTGAGCCTCTGATCCTGAAGGTGCATCGGGTATCAGAGCCTTTGAAGATTGCTACTGTGCACCTGGCAACTCCATTGTGACGACTCCGCTGTGGCGAACCTGTCGAGTTAATTGTGGCTTTCAGAGGTATACACACGCAGTCTCATCCACAATTTCCTCTAGCTACACCCGAATCTGATCCAGAGGTGGTTCTCAGAAAAGGAAAGGCTCCTGAAGAAGAAGCTTCCATCGCCGAACTAGGTAATTCACCATCTCCTTTTGTAAGAACTCAATATTCTCCTCCTCAGATTCTTGACCATCCTCCTTCAGAGGTTTCCTGTTTCCTGAACTTCGGGAGTTCTCTTGCTGAGTTTTCCCCTCCCGGTCTAGGACTAGAGGGAGAAATCCTTGTCACTCCCCTCTCCTATGAAGCTGTACCCTAGCGTAGACCCAGGACCGCAGAAGATTTCCCCACACCTAGTTTTACTACTCCTGCGCAAAGAGGAGCACCTGATGACTTGAGCTCGTTAGCCTTCTCCTTAAATCCCCTCTTGTTTCCCACTCCACTTCGGGACTCATTCTCAGTACCCCCTTCGCGAACTCCTTCTCCTCCGAGTTCTCCTCAACCTAATATTCCTATGGCTGGTGCTAATCCCCCTCTAAATAGAATGGATACCATAGTCGCTTCTAGATATGCTCCCTTAGTTATACCCCATCCTATGAATCCTCTCCCTGCTGGAGATTACTTGAAATACATGCCCAAGTTCACCGGAGAAGGGGATGTAACTGCGGAAGATCACCTGGTTGCTTTCTACAGTTACGTAGACAAACTCAACATTGAAAATGAAGATGTCTGGATGAGAGTCTTTGTCCAGAGCCTCGATGGCGAGGTGAGGAAATGGTTCAGAGGATTGGCCCCCGGATCTATTGCTGGGATCGAAGCCCTGGATAGTGCTTTCCTGAGGCAGTGGGGCGATAGGAAGAATTTCATGTACTACATGACAAAGTTTGGGTCTTTGAAGAAAATGGAAGGAGAGTCTGTCTCTGACTTCTCCAAAAGATTTAATAGGATGTATAATAAAATTCCTGTCGAAATAAAACCCTCAGAAGCCTCGGCCAAAATTTCTTATGCTAGTGTGTTCGGCCCTGATTTCTGTCTTTTGTTGAGAGAAAAAAGAGCCACCTCCTTAGCTCAAATGAAAAATGTGGCCATAGAGGTGGAATCCAATGGGTTAGCAGCTGACAGATTGAGGAACAAGGTTGACGCATACAGAATAAAGGGAAGGTCGGAAACCTCAACTTCTGGATCATCGGTGCCCCACCCTCAAGTGGATGTACTGACCAAGATGGTGGAGTCTCTGTCTGTAGATATGGAGAGAATGAAGGTCGAGGGGAGGCAATCATACAAGGGCCCTCAGAACGTCGAAAACAAAGGAGGTTTCAGGAGGCCAAACAATTTTACTCCCTCGAATGTGCAAAGAGAGAGGGGAAGAGACAAAGAAGACTAGAAAATCTAGGCCCCTTTTCAAAACAATTTTGTGGCCGAGGGGGAAGAAGGAGAAACAAATGAGCTTGATCCTGAAATCCATTGCTTTGGAGACACTCCTCCTTTTCCTCATCTCACTCAATCATCCTACGAGGAGTCCCTCATGGACAGTCAGCTAAATGAGTTGAACAAGGATGGCAAGGCTAGTGGCGGCCAAGGCAGGTATGATCCGAGGTCCAAGAAAAGGACTATAGCGCTTGATGTTCCTGAGCAGTCCACTAGGACAGAGAAACCTGCCAATGAAGTAGAAGACATTCACAGAGGTAAGAAGTACCAACCCCTCTCTCCCATAATCTAGAGTCATGTTCCCGAAATAAGATAAATTCCAAAGCTTACATCTTCTTTTAATTTTGAGCATGAAATTCAAAAGATCAGAATTCTTGTGCCCCTAACTGAATTGATTAAACAAGAAGGGTTCAAGAAATGCTTTTCTGATATTTTATAGTCTGAGGTCTCCTGCCTTCCCATGGACTCCATTAATTTGCAAGATGAAAAGCCTGCAGTTATTTTAGGTCCTATGGTAGAAGATAGGAATGACTCATCCCCTCCCTTCTACACTTCCTTGAACATACATGACAAGGTACTGCACAACTGCTTGATGGATTCAGGGGCTTCTCACAACCTCATGCCCAAAACTGTCATGGAAGAATTAGGACTAGAAGTCACCCGAGCCTATCATGACCTCTATTCCTTCGACTCCAGGAAAGTTCAATGTCTCGGGGTTATCAAAGACCTGGTCGTGACCTTGTTTCAGTTGCCCATGAAAAGTGTGTCATGGATATTGTAGTGGCTGATGTCCCCCCCAAGTTAGGTATGTTGTTATCAAGATATTGGATAAAAATGCTGGGGGGAACTTTGCAGATGAACCTAACCTATGCTACTATCCTGATGTTTGGGGGAGAACATAGGAGGCTATATAGGGAAACCCAGTTGGCCTATATAATCAGTGATGAAGCTAATCCCACCAACCATCCTATTTTTTCCTTAGACATTGATTTAGGTTCCATTTTACTGTAACTCACTCATACTCCCGAGCCCCCTCTTGAACTCAGAGAGCAGCCCACCACTCCTAATGAGTTTCCTCCCTCCATCACCTCCGTCTGGAAAATGTTTTTCAATGGAGCCTGTTCCAGGGAAGGCGCTGGTGCTGGAGTGTTTTTTGTATCCCCTTCCCAGGAAACCATGTCCCTGTCATATAAGCTGGAGTTTGATACCACCAAAAATGTGGCAGAATATGAAGCCCTTGTTCTAGGATTGAGAGCTGCAAGGGAAATGGGAATTCAGGAGGTAGCAGTGTTCGGAGATGCAGAGTTGGTGGTCCAGCAGATCACAAACGCTTATCAGGCTAAGCACCCTCGACTCGGAAATTACAGAAATGAAGTATGGGACCTAATTGAAAATTTCTTCTCCGCCTTCAATATCTCTTTTATTCCAAGGGAGGATAATGATGTGGCCAATTCTTTATATTTTTCATCTAGCCAGTTCAAGGTCCCTCAGCCGCCTATGGCCAAATATGATGTTGAGATAAAATATAGGCCCTTTGTACTAGACAATGTCAAGCATTGGAAGGTGTTTGAAGATGATCTAGAAATCGAGAAGTTTCTCCAATCTGTTGATGAGTTTTCTGCGTTGCACATTGATTAGGATCCTGATACAGAAGATAGCCCTCACCTCGAGGTGTTTTTAAATAAAATTGCTAACCACCAGATCATTCAGCTACCTAGTAATCACATTCCAAGGGGACTAATTCCTTTAGAAAGATTATTCGATGGGAATGATGTGGCAATGAAGGGTAGAGTTTCAGATGAAGATGTTGATACAACCGAGTGCAACATTGGCACACTGGAGGAGCCTAAGTATGTCAAGCTGTCAAGGAGTTTGACCACAGAACAAAGGGCTGAATATACTGAGTTGCTGAGAGAATTTGTTGATGTGTTTGCATGGACTTACGAAGATCTCAAGACATATGACACATCCATCATTGAACACAAGATCCCACTGAAGGAAGGGGCTAAGCCGTTCAGGCAGAAGCTAAGATAGATAAATCCCATGTTGTTTCCTGTCATGGAGAAAGAAGTGAAGAAGTTGTTAGAGGCCCAGATCATCGTCCCCTTGAGATATTCTGAATGGGTGGCCAATTTGGTTCCGGTTAGGAAGAAAAGTGGGGAAATTAGGCTTTGTGTCGATTTTAGAAACCTGAATAGGAGCTCAAAGAAAGACAATTACCCCCTACCCAACATGGAACACATAATACAGAGGGTAACCAGAGCATCTAGGATCTCCATGATCGATGGTTTCTCTGGCTATAATCAGATATCGTTCATGCCTGAGGACAGAGAAAAAATGGCCTTTACCACTCCTTGGGGCACATTCATGTACGCCAAAATGCCTTTTGGGTTAATGAATGCAGGAGCTACATTTCAGCGAGCCATGGACATAGCCTTTATCGGAGAAAAAGATCAGTTCATGGTGATCTATATGGATGACATCACAGTCTTCTCGAGGTCCGACAAAGAGCACTGTTGTCACCTAAGAAAAGTTTTTTCGAAGTGTCGGAGGTTCGGCCTTTCTCTAAACCCCAAGAAGTCTTTATTTTCTATGGAGGAGGGGAAGTTATTAGGCCATATAGTATCAGCATAAGGAGTGAGGATTGATCCTAGCAGAGTGGAGGCAATTCGGACCCTGTTGCTTCCCAGGTCAAAGAAGGAAGTTCAGGGATTTCTGGGAAAGATTAATTTTCTGAGGAGATTCGTCTTGAATTTTGCTAAGATGGTGAAACACATCACAACCATGCTAAAAAAGGGAAATGAAGTGAAATGGACCCCTGAACCCAGGGAATCTTTTTTCCAAATAAAAAAAGCATTGACCGAGGCACCAGTGTTGATCAGTCCTGACTATTCGAAAGATTTCCTAATCTTCTCTTTCGCTTCTTCTGATACAGTAGCAGCGGTCTTGATGTAGAAAAATGAGGAAGGGCGAGAGCAACCTATCACCTTCTTCAACAAGGCATTAAGAGATACAGAGGTCATGTACGAAATCATGGAGAAACAGGCCTATGCCTTAGTGAAAGCTATCAAGGCATTCAGAATCTATGTCCTGCAGTCAAAAATCATCGCTTATGTCCCCTTAGCTGTTGTTAAAGACATTCTTATCCAACCTGACATAGAAGGGAGAAGGACTAAGTGGATAGCCAAGATTTTGGAGTTTGACCTGGAAATAAAGCCTACCAAATTGATCAAAGGTCAGGGCTTAACCAAGCTATTGGTTGAAGCCAATTGCCAAGCGTTGGGGATAAGTTTCATCAACGAATGCTCAGGAATTCAGCAGGGTCGGCTGCCTGAAAGAGACCCTCAAAGGGAGCCCCCATTGGCCTGGTGTCCTTGGTATAAGGATGTCATATACTTCCTACAGGAGTGGCGGCCTCCAGATGGCCTGCCAAGAAACAAAGAAAGAGCTCTGAAGCTCAAGGCAATCAGATATTGCCTTATTGATCAAATATTATACTGGAAAGACCCCCTGGGGGTACTGTTAAAATGCATGGATCCACAAGAGGCCGACAGGATCATGTTTGAATTTCACAATGACCTATGTGGAGGGCACCACTTCTGGAAGGCCACAAACCACAAAATCCTCAGGGATGGATACTACTGGCCCACCTTGTTCGCTGATGTCCATAGAAGAGTTAGAGCCTGTATTACATGCCATAGATTTTCAGGAAAACAATAGCTCAAGTCTCTGCCTTTATAGCCTGTGGTTGTTTCGAGACCCTTCCAGCAATGGGGCCTAGATTTTATTGGAGAAATCCACCCTGCTTCCAGTGGACAACACAGATGGATCCTGACTACCACAGAATTCTTTACCAAATGGATTGAAGCTATCTCCACCAGGAGTGCTTCCCACAAGGTAATTATTGGATTCCTGGAAGACCTCATCACAAGATTTGGTTGCCCAAGAAAGATCGTTACAGATAATGCAACCTCATTCAAGGTTGAACTGCTGGTTAAGTTCTGTGAGCAATTCAGAATCAAGATGATTCACTCCACTCCGTACTATCCCCAGGGAAATGGTTTAGCAGAATCCTCCAATAAAAGTCTCATAAGGATCATCAAAAGATTATTGGAGGACAACAAAAGGGCTTGGAATTCAAAGCTGAAATTCACTCTATGGGCTGATTGGGTGACTACAAAGAGATCTATAGGCATCTCCCCTTTCCAGTTAGTTTACGGAGCAGAAGTTGTCCTCCCTTCTCAGCTGGCTATTCCCATAGCGAAATTATTCAAGGATTATCAGGGGGAGCCCAATGACATGATCAGAAAGATTCATCAACTGGTAGAAGTCCAGCAGGCCAGAGAGCAGGCAATGGAAAAAAATCAGGATCATCAGCAAAGGATCAAGCAGGTTTTCGATAAGAAGGCCAAGAAGGAGCGGTTCCAGATAGGAGACCTGGTGCTGAAATGGGACGCTCCTAAGCAAGATAAGGGCAAGCACAACAAATTCAAAGTCCTGTGGATCGGGCCTTTCAAAATCTCTAAATTTTTCTCAAATAATACATATCAGCTGCAAGATTTGGAAGGTGAAGAGGTTTTCAGCATCCCAGTAAATGGGCATTTTCTTAAAAAATGTTTTTTCTGAGCCTTCGGTGGCTCTCGTGTTTTGTAAATATTTTCCTTTATGTTCTTTGTTTTTACTTTTATTTGTTTTAGCATAGTAAATGACTCCATAGCCCATCAGCAAGGCACCGGAAATGCAAAATGAGTCCTTAGAGCATCACAGGGATGACTCTATCCCCCATGGAGCCTAATGTTAGTAACATTTCTCATCCAAATCACAAGAGCGATCAGGTCTGCAAGTGGCGCGATGAGCGCCGAGCGCAACACACAGAAGAAGTCCTTTTTGGACTTAAAAATCAAGTGAGCGAGCAAAATTATAGTGTCAACGATTCAGATCCATCCATGTGAGCAGATCAGCAGTTGGCGGGAAATCGTGAATAGAGAAGTTACGCCGAAGTTGACACAATAGATCGCACCCATATTATGTGCAGCGGAGAATAGCAGCTATCCATCTAGAGGACGCGTGGCGCGAGATCTAATTGCGTCGGTGTTTCGACATTCGGGAGTTCGAGGGGCGAGAGTTTCATGTTGTTCTACATCTTGAAACTTCGAACCCCGATAGCACCGAAAGCATCGAAAGTGGGGCCCGTGGTATCACGAAACATTTTCAGCCGTCCATCCAAAGGGGACACCTGGCGGCAAACTGAGCCATCTCGGCGTTTCTCCCATCGCGACTCCAAGGCGCAAAGAGAAGCTCCGTTATATCCCGATGCACGAGGTGCCGAGAGAGTCTCGGACCCGAGCCCACAGTACCGTCGAGTGAGTTTCAGGACCGTCAGATCTCAGAAGGATGCGTGGCACCAGACTGAGTCGTCTCGGCGTTTCGCTCATCGCGATTTCTAAATGCAGGGATTAGCTCCTTCCCATTCGCGAACACCGAAAGTGCCTTGGGAATAAGCACATGGTCACAGCCCGTGGTCACCTGGGGAGAGAAAGGAGCTGTGTAAAAAAGGCCAAAGGCACCGAGTTCAGTTACAGAGGGGATCATCGCGATCTCCAGGCACCATCGAATCTGATCTCCATATTGTTTCTCGCCTGGAGTAAATGACAGCAAGAGCGGGTGGTTGAAACCTCCTTTCATTCATTAAGTGTGGGAATGTAGGGCCTAGCAAGCGGTCTGCTCAAAGAGGTCCTGTGTATCGATTTTTTCAAAGAAGCCATGCCGAAGTCCTCGACTAGACAGAGAAGTCTGCGCACGCTAGCCCAACACTTAATGGCTCAACTACCCTCCTTGTAGGAGCCATGCGTAGTTAATATGGCGCTTAAAGAATGATATCAGTACGAGTTTGACTGAAGGGACACCAAGCTTTGGGTGACTGGACATGCCTTTGTGAGGTGAATTTTCCTGAGTATATAGACTCAGTCTTTGTATTTTGTAAAGGATCGATGGTAGAGCGGAGCTCCCGATTGTAAAGTTTTAGCAGACATTCTAGCTTCCTGGTCATGCATCTGTATATGAGATTTCTTATTTTATAATAGACAGTCTTCTTACTCCATCTAATTTTTCATCTTATGCTAAGAGAGTTCATGATCGACTCATTCACACGAATTATGGCAATTCTTTTGTGATAAAGGATTTATTGTGGCATTATTGTTTTCTCTGGTTTTCTGCATTTGAACGTAGGAAGATCTTGCGTTTAGATGTCTTCTTCCACAGTCTGTTAGGAACCTGATGTTTACGACAGACCTTTGCATATCTCTGATACAATTCTTCCCCCTACTCACCCTTACTACAACTCACTGTCAGAAGTTACCTAAGACCTCACTTGCCCATGCATTCCTGGCCTAGTTCCGGAATTAAGACCACATCGTTTGAGTTAACCTCCATTTGATCACCTCATTAAACAAATCATGACATAAACTGATGGGCGTCGGGCTCTGCTCCTGCTGCAATCCAGGGGTGACATCCGACGCTAACAAGTTGTAGAGTAAATAAAAAATGAACAAATGAGAAATCATACACATACACAGTACAACAATGTTTTTATGTGGAAACCTAAAGCGGGAGAAAACCACATAATGTTTTTTCTTATATGTCTTGAAGAATTACATTCATTGGAATCACCAACTTCCTTTTTTTTCCAGCTGCAACTGCAAGGAGGCTCCAACCCCCTAGTTTCTCGTGCTACAACCCGAGGGAATCTCCAACTCCCCAATTCTCTCGCTACAACTAGAAGGAGGCTACAACCTCCTATGTTCTCCATCTACAACTTGAAGGTGGATACAACCACTTGTCCTTGCCCCATCCAACCACCCTGACGTATAAGTAGAATGATGGAACCACTATAACATTATCACTTTGAGATATAATGTTGTAAACCTGTACCAATCAACCTGCACCAAAACACATGTACCAATAACCCGAACCATGCATAAAACATGCATCAACTTGCACCTCAACTTGTACCATAAACAAGTGCATCAACCATGCACTAACCTGTAATCAACCTGTACCATGAACAAGTGCATCAACCATGCACCAAACCTGTACAAATAACCTGTCCAAACAACCTATCACAACAACCTTTCTCATCAATATTATCAACCAAATAAGATCTACTCATCAATATCAATCACCAAGACAACTCTAAAAGATGTGCATCAACCAAGCATAACACAACAACTCATAATCATCACCAAAATCAATATGTGATTCTAATAATATACTAATACAAGTATGCTACATCATCCATAAACCATCTGTCAACAATACTACTAACAAGTGCCTCCAACCATGTACCAAGTATGTACCAATCATGTATCAACTAATCATCAACTATGACTCATCAAGATGTACCAATATCATAAACTATACACCTCATGTATGTGCCAACTCATCAACTACTTGTCTCAACCATGTACCCAACATGTACCTCAACCAAAATCCCTCATCAATTTCATCATCCAAATTTGATTTGTAACTATGTAATAGACTTGGTGTATATGATCACATACCTTCCAACCTTCCTTAACTATAACAACAAGAGACTAGCATTTTCATCAAACTTTTCTTTAGTCTCACATGACTAGTTTTGGATTAGTCAACAACCCTAACTTGAAATAATCATAACTATCTACCTGTAATGAATTAAGATCTGAAAATAGTACTCAATGTTCTTCATTGTTTTTTATGAAATTCCTCCAGGTGTCACTACTTGGAACCTCTCAAAAAAGGAGTTATAGAAAAAATGGCATACCTTGTTGAATTCTGGCTTATTCTAGAGAGAGAACTTGTAGAGAATGCCCCACATAGAATATTTGTTGTATGGATCTGAAAATGTACAAAGAATACTAGAGACTGTAATCTAACCAACACATTTGTTCTTAGTTAATTTGGATCTGTTATGAATAATTTATGATGTTTTTACCTAAAACACCTTTTCTAGACTAGTTTGAGGACTAGCCACAAACCCTATTTTCCACGGAGTGTAACTCCAAAACTAAAAAGACCCACAAGATGAAATTCGTACCAATGCTACTTGGATATGTTTTCTCAATGACCTATCAATTTCACGGTCTGAATCATTCTATAAAAAACATTATTGCGAAAATGGCGAGACGACCTGTAAATAACATACCTTAGAAAGCATCATCAAGAGAATTTATCCTCCCTTGAATTTCGACCTTCTTTACTTCACCTTCTCTCTGAAATTTGGCTTAGATATCCTTTGGTTACCTCAGTCACCTGTAGATATTCAATATGATCAAGTGTGATTAAAATGAGAGAGCCTTTTCTCTTATTTATACTTTCATGTAGCTTCCTCAAGGGGTTACATTTTAACCATCTTAACCCACTTTCCTTATTTTAGGGTTAACCAACTTCTAACACTTGTCCAATTAGTAATTTATCCATTAAATTTATTATTTAAATAATTTATTTTGTATCCACTTTGACTTATAGTACACTCATCACTTCACTTTATTATTCACCTTCTAAAAATCTCTTAAACCACTTTGACTACTTTGACCTTTTGGGGCTTCTAGATGACTCATGAGGGTTCTCCAAATTCTTAAGGTCACAAATCTGAAATCGTGAGGAGTTATGTGACATTCCACATACCACTAGAAATGGAATGACATGTACTATCCATATAGAATAATATTACCTACAAATATATTAGAACTCATACCATTATACATCAAACAAACTTGGGTCCATTACCCAAACCTGGGTTCTCCAACTTCACATGGCCATAACTCTCTAACCAAGAGGACTTATGTGATGTTCCACATACCACCAGAAATGGAATGACTTGTACTACCCATATAGA
Organism: Picea engelmannii; assembly: GCA_009831015.1. Lineage (NCBI taxonomy): Eukaryota > Viridiplantae > Streptophyta > Pinopsida > Pinales > Pinaceae > Picea > Picea engelmannii. Next base: position 909,062 of record ML778917.1, on the reverse strand, counting down.
ATATTCTTACATTCAAATATATTAAAACTCATACCATTATACATCAAACAAACTTGGGTCCATTACCCAAACCTTTGTGCTACCACAATTCGCTACCAGAGTTTACCCAAGGGTTGACATCAATCACTAAGGGTCGAAATCAATATACAATATCACTCTCCAATGGCTGACACCAATGAAAACTAACAATACATACCAACTATCCATCAACCAAATCCAATTGTCTGACAATCTCCCCTTTTGGCATTGATGGAAACACTTAGTCATGATAACATTCATGCTTATACTCCTTATCAATGTTGTATATATCCCCCTTTGACATCAATGGCAAAGGGTATCTCAATTTGGGGCTGCTCCCCCCGATTGAACTCTCTTTGGGGTTGCTCCCCTTGTCTACATTCCTTTGATTTTTCTTTGTATTTATAAGACTATGATTACTCTCTCTCCCTTCATATGAATAATATCTCCCCCTTTTACTCTGAATTCATATCGCTCATTCTTCCCTTGTGACAATAGATCCCCTTGGAAACATGCCTCTATGCTCTCTCTCCAAGCATTTACCTTTGCATATGATAAATCTCTCCCCCTTTGTCCTATTTATGGTGCTTCCTCATGTACATATAAGACATATAAGATAAGCATTCAAAAACATTCATTTTGGAGTATAAATTACTCCTAGTCTCTGTCGAAGATACTCAAGGGCTTCCCGTGGAAGCGGTTTTGTAAAGATGTCTGCCACTTGTTCTTTTGTGCCCACATATTCAACTCTGATGTTCTTCTCTACAACCTGTTCTCGTAGAAACTGATACTTGATTGGAATGTGCTTCATTTTGGAGTGCATCATCGAGTTCTTTGAGATACTGATGGTGCTTGTATTATCACAATAGATTGAAATGGGTTCATCATACTCAACCTATATATCTGTCAGATTTTGTTTCATTCATAGAACCTGTGCACAACATGTTTTTGTTGCAATATACTATGCCTCAGATGTAGATAAAGATATTGATGATTGTTTCTTTCTTAGCCATGATACTAAAAACTCACCCAAGTAGAACGGTGCTCCACTGGTGATTCATTTGTCATCAATACAACCTGCCCAATCTGCATCTGTGTAGGCAATAAGCGATAGATCCTTTCCTTTTGGATACCATAATCCAAACTCTTTTGTTCCTTTGAGATATCTGAAAAACCTCTTCACTACTAATACATGTGATTCCTTTGATGTTGCTTGAAATCGTGCCACCTGTCCAAATTACTGCATTACATCTGGTCTGGATGATGTCACATATAGTAGGCTACCAATCATTGACTTGCATTGCCTATGATCTATATACTTTGAATCATCCTCTTTGCTCAACTTGCAACTGGTTTGCATGGGAGTGATAACCAGTTTGCAATCTTCCATTCCGAACCTCTTTAGCATTTCTCTGATATACTTGGTTTGAGAAATAAAAATTCCTTGGTTGCTTTGACATTTCTGAAGACCTAGAAATAAGGATAGTTCTCCAAGTAATGACATTTCAAATTCATTCTGCATATCCTTTGCAAATTTTTGGCTTAACCTGTCATTAGTACTTCCAAAAAAAATATCATCAACATAAATTTCAATTAATAAAATACTACCTTGAGTTACCTTGATGTAGAGGTTGTTGTCTATGCTTCCTTTCCATAGTTCGTAGGGAGTTTTGTCATTGTTGTTTATGATCATTACTCTGTTTTGAATGTGAACTATTGTATGCACTGCATGTGTCTAAAATATATCTATCAATTTGGAATCCATTAGCATTGTTCGAGCCATTTCCTTTGTAATTATCATCCATTATGATAATGTTCCTTTGTCTTTGAACCAATCTATGAATCCATGCTCTCGTCCATACTGTCCAATAATGTACTTGCACAATTTTCCATAATGTTGACCCATTTATCACTATACTATCATGAAGTCTTGATTAATCCATCAAATTGTACTTCTGCTAACTGACTTCTTTGGATATGTCTTCTAAAACTCTATAAGATGCTCAAAGGATGGTTCTTTGGTTAGTCATAGCTATTGCATGGAATCCCCTTGTCTAATATTCATATTACCTAGGAGTCGCTAAGTCGGATGGATCGGAACAATTCATTCTCTGATGTGTATTCATCATCATCTTCATTGGTAGATTCATCATCTCTCTCAGATCTAACTTATTTCGTTCTGTCTATGGATTCATCTTTCACTAGAATAACTGAAATTGCAATCTCTTGAACATGTTCCTTATTTACTTGTCCTTCTTTTCTTTCATTTATTTTCCAAACCTTTCTATATATGAAATCCTTCTTTTTCTTTGTCGATTTTTCTTCATCTGCTTTTATTTCCAATATTTCGATCTCTAGGGCCTGGTCTTTGTTCATCTTTTCTTCTTGTTTTCTTATCCATACTTTCTTATATATGATATCAGTGTTCTCTTTCATGGAAGTATCGATCATGATTCTACAATCACGAGCTATGTGTCCATATTTATGACATTTGTAACATTCAATGTTACGTGGGGCCTGTTGGAGCCGCCTTTTACAAGTGTTGAAATATAATTCTTGAAATCAAAAGTTTACCCCGACATGCAAAGTGGTGATGGTCGTTATAGTCCTAAGTGACCGTCGCTTAACCGTTAAGCAAGTCTATCACTTTTATTACCTCACGCTATCACGCTTCGGGAGTTACAAGTCGCAAGGTTTTCAAACTCCGATATGCGAAGTCGCGAAACGGTTTTAAAAGGTTCACCCAGGTTGGTGTCAGGGTAAGTCACTTTAAACCCTAGTTAAGCACTGTCGGGGTTTCACGACTTGACAATCGCTCTCCCAAAAAAATATACCTTCATAGCCCCAAGTCATGAAGTCATGATTTTTAATAATTAAGCATGGGTTGATTACAAACTTAAGTCAGATCATGTTTTTTTTCTTTAACTAAATCACGCCATCGCGATTTCGGGTATTTTGGATTCCAAGACTAGGAATGAAATTATCCGAGACAGTGAACACCGAAAAATGTTTCGAGGGTTGAAGGTACAAAGTTAAAGAAATTAACTAAACTAATTAATTCCTTAAAGGACCTTTAATGTACGCAATCTACAGATGAGATTTTTGAATGTTTCCGCATTTCTTTATTATCACAAATCTTTTAAACATTTATGGAATTGATTTGAATCTTGATGAGTTAATGGAAAATAAGATCTCGTTTCACGCCTAAATCTTTCCATTAAATGATTTGACCATTCTGTCAGCAAGGACTCACGCAAGGTTGAAAGATTAAAGCAAGGGAGTTTATTTTATTTGTTCAATTTTATTTCTATTTTACACGCAGAGTTGTTTTCTTTCACCGGGATAACGTTTTTTTGTGTTTACAATTCTTACTACAGGAGATCTGAACACAGAGTTTTCTATCATGGCTCCACGAAAATCATCCAAGGCGGCTGCCGAGAGTTCAGGTCAGGGCTCAGATGCTGTTACCGATACTTCACTCTGAAGTATTAATACTTTCAAAACCTGGACATACATCTTCGACATTCTTCAGTCCGAATCGGTGAATTGTTCATATGATTCCAGCGATAACGAGAAGAATGATTTGGCCACCAAATACAAAATCATCATTCAAGAAGAGATGAACAAAATAGTGGCAAGGCCATGAATCCTTCCCTATTATGATATGATCAGATGGGCGCTAGACCATGTGGATATTCTGACTAGGACTATCATCAACGAACAAAAGGTGATGGTTGGGACCTTTAGACCATAACATTTGCAGGCAATGTATCAGTTGTCACCCACACCAAACTTCGCATACAATGCTGAGTTTCTGGAAGATTTCAAGGAGAAGGAATGTGAGCAATTTGGCAGAACCTTGCCCGAGCTGATCAAGGATTGGGTTTCGCACGCCGCAAAATTCAGGGCAGATTCTAAAGGTATTTATTCAATCTCCTCTTTAGAGCCACCGTTCAGGTATATAGAAATGATGGCCTGTAGGTTGTATGGGAGGGAGGACACCACCCACTGTTTTCTCCTGTGGGTGCCTCTGATTTATACAGTAGTTGAAGGTTGTTCTTTCGACTAGGACAAACTATTGTCCAACAGTATAACCCGTAAAATTACCGAATATCGAGCGAGAAGACAACCTCATTTTTCATTTCCACCTATGTCATGGATGTTATTTGTTTCATGACGCTTTTCCCTCTAATTAGCTGGAGCTAGATTCCGTCTAATTCTGAGCCTATCCATGTCTATCACTCAAAACTTTGCGAGGATAAGGCCACAAAATTCATATATGAGATTTTAAATTGGGTAATGCTACCGATGCATGTCTCCATCTTCGGTAACCCACTGCCCAGGATTTCAGATAGCATCGCCGCCAACTTGAGTAGTGTGGCTGACTGGTATGTAGAAGCAGAATTTTCATACATCAGGGTTTTCGACACCTCTATTTCCCCCATATTCTCTACCACTATTCGTGCCAGATAAGCTGGTATGTCACGAAATCGTCAGGCAAACCATGCTCGGTGTCATAAGCAAAGAACTTAAAGGTTTTTCAAAGAAGGTATGGACGCCCTTCCCCATTCATTTTAATACATATTCTTTATTAGATTTTGGACACGCCAAAGCCGAGGCTACGGCCTTGGAGGAATTTAAATTCGTCAACATCGAGTTCAGGAAACATGACCCACATAAGGTCGTGAGTAATCACATGGCGATTTGTGGCATGAAAATATATGAACACGAGAACTCGCATCATGACGACATCTTCCAAGGTGCGAGATCCTATGCCGAGGTCCCAAGCCGGATTCAAGCCTTGTCGCCTAGGGATAGGGCCGATATTTTCAAGTATCAGGAACACTGACGGAGTTTCCTTCCCCTAGTTTTATAGGGTAAGAATCCATAGACTATAGATGTATAACAAATGGAAGCCAAGGGCTCAAAAGATTCGGGTCCTAACCAAGAGGAAAATTAGGAAAAGAAAAAGGAAATTGGGGACCTGGAACAGGAAGCCGAGATCCCCAACCAATCAAACAAGCCAACCACGGTTGTTACCCCAGAGAAACCATCCAAGGAAATTGACAGTCCCATCATTTCTATCACTCCCCTACAATACACAAAGGGGACCCACGACGTGGGATGGATTTTTGGTGAAGAACTAACACCCATTACTATAGAAGAGTTTCCTCTGAATGAGTTCTTCTTCGATAAGAAGAGAAAGGCCGTTGTGAAGCAAGAGCTTCACCGAGAAGCAGGCACAGTAGCCAAAAATTTCAAAATCCTAGCTGACAGGAAGGCCATGAAAAAGGAGGAATTCGCCACTCAGATAGCAGGGACGTTGGGGGATTTTGCTACAACCAACCAATTTTCCGTCGGATCTCTAAAGGAACAATTAAATCGAAAGATCTGTTTGATCAGAACATTGGAAGCTAAGCTAGCTACAACAGAGGCAAATTCCAGAGATCAGGTGAACACGGGTCTAGAGCAAGCCAGAGCAGCCGATCAAAAGGAAATTGAGTAGCTCAGATCTGATCTCGAGAAAATATAGCAGTTGGCCCAGACCAACCAAGCACAGGTAAGCCAACAAGAAGACTTGATCAGGTAGTTACAGGTAAAGTTGAATTCTACTGAGAGACAGGTTATAGATATCGAGATATTTAAATCCCAAGCCATTGAAATCCGAAAAAGAGTGTCAGTAGCCCAACAAGATTTACTTGCTAAAGTGGAGGCCATCCAAAACCATTGCAGGACCATTGACCAAGTACTGGAAGACATTTCTTTGAGAGAGAGAGAAGTTGGGGTGGCTCGGGTCACTTTCCAAGAGGCTGTTATAGCCGCGATGAGAAAATAAATGGTAAGTAGTTCTAGGCTTTCCATCCCAGAGAAAACTAGAGGTAATATCTTGTTGAAGGCGTGGGAGTGTAATATATCAGAAAGCAGAGAACGAGCTAAATAAATGAGAAATTCTTGTGAAGAAACTTTTGGCTTGATAAATGAAAGTTTGTTGGATCTCGACAGGGAAAGCAGTGCTGGGACACTGGGCCATATCAATATAGCCAAGCACCTACTCAATATCAAGGAGAACGAGGAAAAAGAGCAAGTGGAAATATCACAAATAAGCCAGACTGATATAGTCCAAGTGGATAAATGGCTAATAAAACCAAGTGTACAGTTATGTTCTATCATCACTGAAGACCGACAAGTAGGGGGAAGGTTGCCACAACTAGCGAAGGATTGTTACGCTTTTGAGGCAAACAACCAAGCAGAGTCTTCCAGGTTGATAGCCCAGTTGGTGGAGAGGTGTGTCACTTGCACCAAGCAGGCGAAGGGGAAGGTTTCCAGTGCCAAATAATGACAAGTGTCTGCCTGTTCTATTTTTAGTACCCGAAGAGTAAATAAAGGAAGGTGCTCTACCCGCATGAAGGAGGACAAAGACAAAGAAGAGAAACACTTAAATTTCCCATTTTGTAACCGAAAACTCCTGGAACGATTGAGATCCAAATGTTTAGAAGTTGTATAAATAGGCATTGTTGAAGCAAGAAATGGGTTGGACCTTTCTTGGCCGATTGTAATAGAAAATTTCTTCCTCTTGAAAATTAATACAAATTAATCCGAAGATTCATGATTCCGTGAAGACTGAGTTATGAGTTTTGTTTTTTTTGTTATCTTATATTAAGTTTCATTTTGCATGTGTATTTCTGATGAATGATTAGCTACAATTTAGTGCAATTTCTACTGTGGTAACCAACTTTTAGTCGTCTAATCACTTGCAGTTTTTCCTCTGTATCGGCTATCAGCAGGTACAAGACCTATGAACTTTTTGGGATCTCTATATTTTATGCTTCGTCAGATTACTTCTTGTTTTATTTTTCTTCTTTTGTTTACAGGGTGAGATTCTCCCTTGATAGGAGCCTCACATTGTTGACTACTTAATGTTTTCTCTCATTTCATACACGATTTTTTTTAAAGTTAACTCAGTTACGAGAGAAGGCCTTTGGTTTGTGTTCTATATTTAACATCGAATTTCGAAAGTTCTCTTTTGTACGGTTAAAAAATAATTGAAGTGACCTTTTAAACCTCGAACTTTATTTTCATTCTCTGTTCCTCCATGAAAGTGCCCTTTGCAAGACAACCCAACATTAAACCCGACCTATCGGATCAAACCAATATCGCTTTGAACCTATTTGACACCATTCTTAAAACTTCCATCACCCGGGTCTAACTCAAACGTTCATGGGCCACAATTGAACGAGATATAAGCATCCAAGAACATTTGGAAGCGAGACAGAGACAACTTAGAAATCATCCTTAGCTTCCCTTTTCCCGAAGGTTGATTTTTCCCCTTTTTATCTTTTACTCACTTTCAAATGCCTAGACCCTGCACTTTTTAGCCTTAAGTACAGACTCTGGAACAACATCTTTTTGGTGCCGTTGCCGGGGACCGAAGTTATGAAACCTTTTCCCTGGGAGAATAACATTTTCGCAAGTTTCTACCCTTTGATGGTGAACAAAGGGTGAACACCTTCTAAAGGATTTTTCTTTTATCATTCACTTGGCGACTCCATGTTTAAGTAAGATGGAACCTGGTCGAAGGAACACCAGACACAACCTGGATGGTAAACAGACCACGCCCATTTCCGATCCCGAAAAAATACTGAAAACAAGAGGTTCCCTTAAGCCAACCACTGTGGTCTACCATCTTAGGCACACACAACCCAAAGCTAAGATTCCTTTTGAACCTCTAACTTTGCATGAATCCCCCCCTAAAACCCTCAACCCAACTTTAGCTCTCCCCGAAATTAAAAATTAAATTCATCCGACAACTTCCAGCGTACATAAAGGTGAAAATGCCTCAACAAATTTAACAGCGATCGATATCCCGCAGAATCTTCGGTTAGATTTCCTGACCTCACCGAGTCTCAGGGAGTACACCATAGAATCAAATTCTATGCCCACATGTTCCCCTGATTACATCTCTTGCAAGTCCGAGGAACCAAGTCCTCGCATCCCTTTTCACCCTTCTTCAGTTTTCTCGTCTCTCGAAGAAGCTAAAGATTCACTTTTAGTGTTCCAGAACCCTCTGTATCACACTGTTATTCTATCCAATAGTGTCGATGGCGGCTGTCAGAGGGGGAGGTGGAGGGGTTTTTGGAGGAGGAGGTGCAGGGGCTCCAGGAAGAGGAGGGGGGGGCCAAGGGCTGCCCCCACCTCCTAGAGTTTTCACTAAATTAGCTGCCATATATGCACCTCTGGTCCTGCATGTCCCTCTTCATGACCTTCCTGAAAACTACATGAAAAACTTACCTAAATTTACAGGGGAAGGGGACCTGACCACGGAAGAACATATAAATTTATTTGATTAGTTCGCAAATATCCTAGGTCTCAAACACGAAGACGTATATTTGAGGTTATTAGTTTAGAATTTCGAAGGATAGGTACGAGCCTGGTTTCGAAGTCTACCCGCAGGTTCGATATTATCCTATGATGCCCTAGAAGACACTTTTCTTAGACAATGGGGCAAAAGAAAAGACCATTTGTACTATTTGACTGAGTTCGGGTCTTTAAAGAAAAAAAATTTGAAAACTGTTATGGAATTCATTTCCCAGTTGAAGTTAAACCATCCCAACCTGCAGCCAAGGTAACCTTTGCAAGAGCCTTCGAACCCAATTTCGCACTTCTGTTGAGAGAAAGTAGAGGGGATACCCTGAACCGAATGCAAGACGTCGTCATAGATATCGAATCTAACATGATGGCTTCGAGCAAATTAAAAACAAAACTAGAAATGGGAAAACGAGAAACCAAACGTTTTAGGGAACAAGCGGGACCCTCAGGGCCTAGTAGATCCTCAGATGATAAAATGGATGATATGGTTAGGATAATTAAAGAGCTATCAAATAAGATTTCCAGAATGGAGCTAGATCAATCCAAGGCCGATACTTTCATTAAAAGGGAATTCAGAAGAAACCCCAACCCTCAAAATCAACAAAGACAGACTAAAAACGAAGACCAGAAAATTCAAACTCCTTTAAAAAATGGAAATTTTATAGGAGGAAATGACCTGCAAGATTTCGAGAATCTGGAAGAAGACGTAAACAATTTGGGTGATGATTTCACACAACCTCATTTAACTAAATAAGATTACGAGAATTCCTTGAACACAGAGAAACTATCAAATAAAGATGACGACATAAACAACACTTATGTTTCTATCTATCAAGAAATGACCGATTCAATAATGGATGAGGTCCAACATAAGTACAACCTGAGGCCCAAAAACAAACCTGTGTCGACTCCTCAACCCAAGAAAATTCTTCCTAGAGGTGAAATATACGAGCCTGCCCCAAAGGAGACCGAGATACCTAATAGAAAAATAGAAGAGGTAGATTCGCAGAATCCCAAAGTAAAGGAGGATGAGACCCAAGCAAAAAAAACTAAGACAGATGAGACACGTATACCGATAAATAAACTCATGGAAAATCAATCAGCACAAACAAATAAGTTAGAAAAGGAGTCCAAGGTTTCAACCAAAGAAATGGACAAAGGTGGGGGAGGTTTTAGCCTTGAAAATGAGATAAATAAGATCAAAATGCCAATCCCTCTGGTCGAATTAGCAAAGAATCCTCTATATCGAAAGAAGATAACCAAAATGATAGGTTTTTCGAATCTAGAAATTCACTCTAACATGATAAACTTGGAAGATGATAAACCTAATATCACTTTTGGTCCACATTTCGAGGGTGCCAGAGACACCGTCACTCCCTTCTATATTACCCTGAATGTGCATGATCGACTGTTGCATAACTGCATGCTAGACTCTGGAGCCTCACATAATGTGATGCCCAAGTCTATTATGGACAGACTAGGCCTCGATATCACTAGGCCTTATGGATATCTCTACTCTTTCGATTCAAGAAGAGTTAAGTGCATGGGTATGATAAAATATTTAGTAGTCACTCTTGCACAGGTTCCAGTGAAAAGCGTCCTGATGGATGTAGTTATCGTCGATATACCTCCGAAGTATGGCTTACTACTATCTAGGTCGCATGGAGCAAACTTGGGGGGTCTCTTCAACTAGACATGACCTACACCACGATTCCTATGTTTGGTGGACAATTTACTCATCTATACAGGGAAACGAGGTTAGCATACACAATGAGCGACCCATGGAATCCTAACAATTATGATGTTTATGTTTCCGATCAAGATCTAGGGAATTGTATTTTGTCTTTTGATGATGGTGTAAATAGCTGTACAAAAGATAATTACATAAATGAAAATGAATCAGGAAAGATAGACAAAAATATGTATAGCATTGGAATTTGGAAAATGTTTTTTGACGATGCCTTGTCATATGGAGCAGGTGCAGGAGTATTGTTTGTAGCACCTGAAAATGAATTTGTGATTCCTTTCTCTTACAGGATTCAGTGGGATATAGACTACACCAATAACGTATGTGAGTATGAGGCTCTAGTCTTAGGGTTGGAAGCTGCCAGGAAACTGAACATAAAGAACTTGGAAGTATACGGAGACATAGAATTGATAGTGAAACAGATAAATCGGCAATACCAGGCCAAACACCCAAGATTAAGATCTTACAGGAATTGCACTTGGGATTTAATAGAAAATTTCTTCTCGTCAGTAAATGTTCATTTCATCCCACACTCTGAAAAATTGCAAGCTGATTCATTAGCCAAAGAAGCCTCAACGTTCGCGCCCCCTATAGATTTCAAACCAAGGTATCACATCGAAGTGAGGAACAAACCTTCCATACTAAACAACATCCAACAATGGCAAGTGTTTGAAGATGACAAACAAATCAGGAATTTCCTCAAGATGGTGGACGACTTCGCAAAAACTCATGTTGACCAAGAAAACCAAAATGACCACACATGGATCATGCAAGAGGGAGAGGATCCTCAGGGGTTCCAGGAAAAGATCACTAATCATCACATGTTGGTTTTAAAGAACAATCAGATTCCAAAGGGACTAATCCCTCTGGAGAGACTGTTCGACCAAAATGCTATGCCCTTAAAATCTTCTTTGCAACCCCAACTAGAAGACGTTGAAGACTGCGACATAGGGATTAAAGAGGAGACTAGGATAGTAAAAATATCAAAGTACTTCCTCCCGAGGTAAAAAGCAAGTATAAAGACTTACTCGGGCGGTATAAAGACGTTTTCGCTTGGTCATACAAAGAGATGAGAACCTATGACACCACTGTGATTGAACACAAGATACCCCTAAAGCCTGGTGTCAAACCTTTCAGACAAATCAATCTTATTTTATTGCCTGTGTTCTAAAGGGAAGTCAAAAAACTCCTGGACACAAAAATAATCGTACCACTGAGATACTCCGACTGGGTAGCAAACCTGGTCACGGTTAGAAAGAAAAGCGGGGAGATCAGACTATGTGTTGATTTTAGAAATCTAAATAAGTCCTCCCTCAAAGACAATTACCCTCTACCCAAAATGGATCATATTTTAGAAAAAGTAGTTGGGGAAAATAGGATGTCGATGATCGAAGGGTTTTCCGGGTACAATCAAATTGCTGTCAACGAGCACGATAAAGAAAAAACAGTCTTCACCACCCCTTGGGGTACATTTATGTATGACAATATTCCTTTTGGTTTAATGAATGCAGGTGCTACTTTCCAACGTGCTATCGATATCGCTTTTATCGGTGAAAGGGACAAATTTGTGGTTATCTATCTTGATGACCTAACCATTTTTTCTAAATCCGATGAAGATCGTCTGATACATCTTAAGAAGACGTTAAAGAAATGCCGCAAGTTTGGTTTGTCTTTAAACCCCAAAAAGTCTCAGTTTGCTATGCAAGAAGGTAAACTCTTGGGCCATATTGTGTCTAGAGATGGAACTAAAATTGATCCTAAGAGGGTTGAAGCTATAGACACCATAAATATCCATAGGAATGTAAAAGAGATTCAATCATTCTTAGAAAAAATATTTTTTTTGAGAAGATTCATCCCAAACTTTGTTGAAATTGTGAAGTTGATCACAGATATGATAAAGAAGAATAGTGAAGTGAAATGGACAGTAGAAGCCAAAGAATCGTTTGCACACATCAAGAAGGTTATAAGCAAGGCACCCGTACTAGCAAGTCTTGATTATCTAAAATATTTTCTGATTTTCTCATTCGCCTCCGAACACACACTTGCCGCGGTACTCCTCTAGAAAAATGAAGAAGGTTTCGAGAAACCAAAAGCCTTTTTTAGAAAAAGTCTTAGAGACGCTAAACTCAGATACAATATAATGGAAAAGAAAGCATATGCTATGATGAACGCGTTAAAGGCTTTCAGAACCTAAGTGCTACATTCCAAGGTAATTGCGTACGTACCCACCAGTTCCGTAAAATACATTTTGGTTCAGTTTGACAGTGATGGAAAAAGGGGACGGTGGGTTGCTAAAATTCAATAATTTGACCTGGAGATAAAATCAACGAGACTAGTAAAGGGACAAGGTTTGGCTAAGCTCTTAGCCAAATCCAATTTCCTATCCCTCGTGATAAATGGCCTACAAGGATGTGAAGAGTGCGTGGACATGAACGAGCTCAATGAACCAATAACTGCCATTAGAATCGAAGAGAAGTTTGCCTCATCAGATTGGTATAAAGACATAGTGTCCTACCTGCTGACCCTCAAATGCCCAAGTGACTTATCCCCATATAAAGCATGACGCTAAAGCTGCATGCGGTGAAGTACTGTATATACGAAAGCCAATTGTATTGGAAAGACCCACTAGGCTTCCTGTTGGTTTGTTTAGTTGAATTAGAAACAGAGAAGGTCATAAACGAATTTCACGAAGGAGTGTGTGGAGGACATCACGCTTGGAAGGCAATGAATTATAATATCATGAGGGCAGGATATTATTGGCCCAAACTATTCCCAAATGTCAATGCCAAAGTCAGAGCCTATAACCCTTGCCAATTGTTCACAGGCAAGCACAAACTCCCAGTGCTACCATTGGTGTCGGTCAAAATGGAAGCCCCTTTTCAACAACAGGGACTAGATTTTATAGGCAAAATTAACCCTCATTCTAGCGCTCAACATAAATGGATCTTGACTGCTACAGATTACTTCACCAAATGGGTGGAGGCTATTCCAACTAGAAAGGCAACAGATTCGGTGGTAATGGATTTCCTAGAAGAGAACATTTTGTCTAGATTCGGCTACCTCCGAAAGATAGTCACAGATAACGCCCAGGCATTCAAATCTATGGCTATGGTCAACTTTTGCCAAAAGTACAATATCGTGCTCATTCGGTCCACAACATATTACCCCCAAGGAAATGGGCTAGTCGAGTCTTCAAACAAGAGTCTAATCTCTATAATTAAGAAAGTGTTAGGCGAAAAGAAAAAATCTTGGCATGTGCATTTGACATACGCTTTGTGGGAAAATCGGATAGGTACAAAAAAATCTATTGGCACTTATCCTTTCCAAATGGTATACATGACCAACGTAGTATTACCTATAAATCTATCACTTCCCGTAATGAAACTTTGGCAAGATGAGAAAGAAGAACCAAATCATGTCACAAGAAGAATAAACCAGTTGATTGAAGTTCAACAGCACAGGGCTGAAGTGGACGAAATGATCTGAAATTTAACTTGATCTAAAGATTCAAGATCTTTAACCATTATTTGCATGTGAAGTTTAATTGTTAACCACCTTTGTAATGAAAAATTAAAGAACATCCATCAAGCACATGAGCACATAAACATGTAAGAAACCATTTATGAACAAGAATTGGTAATGGAGTTCACCAGACCCCCTGGCTATGTCTCTGGGCCACTTTCCAAATGGGAAGCCTGATAGATTTAGTATTCAAATTCTTACAAAGTGAATTCTGATTTTTGTATGTCATATACAGTAACAGACTTCAACAACAGCTGCTAGATGAAATTCTGAGACTTTTAAGTATGAACATGAATACCTTTCTGTATATCTGAAAGATTCTATGAGAACTTTTCTGTTTGGATGCCTAAATGCAAAAACTAAAGATGGATCTGGAATCCTTGCGAAAAACTGAGACTTTTGAGTATAAACTCGATATTTTTCAGAAACTGGACTCGGAATGCCCTTCTTGGCACAATTCCCAAAATCTGCCTCTGATTTGTATAGTCCGTATGGCCTCGGGATGCGTGCAAACTCAGAACCACCTCAATATGCATGAAAAACCACCTCGATCTACATGCAAATTCACTTTGGTCACTATGCATAACCACCTCGATCTACGTGCCTATCACTGACTGCATCAAAACTCCCTCACCCTCGAGATTTGTGCCCATGTCTCATTTAAATAATGAAAAAAAAAATGGTTTAGGGAGGCGCGAGCTATGGGCCACATGCCCTCTGAAATCCCCCAAATCTCAACAACTTTTAATATTACTTCGCCACTTCTTGCCACGTCCCATGGCGGTGGTGCGTTGGTAGCTATGGTGGTTAGGGAGGGCGGAAGTCCCGGGGTCAAACCCGCAGGCTTCTCCTCCCACGCATATGATATGGCATATTGTTTTAACATATGGTTTTGGGCGCATTTGGTTTAATACATGGTATATATTATATGGTTATAACTTATGAAGTCACACACACACACACACACACACACACACACACACATATATATATATATATATGGCGCAATTTGATATGGTATGGCGCATTATATTATATGGTTGGTTTAATATATATGTTTGGCATATAATTTATGGAGGCATATGGCATGGTTTATAATAACATTTAAATACCAAGGGGGGCCTCAGTGTTGGAAAGGTTAAGGGCTAAGCTCTTGACCACCCCTTTTTTTTCCAAACCATGGGGTCATAGTGGCCTTTTCACAAGGTCTTGGGTTCAATTCCCATAGCCCCAAATTACATTTCTTAACCATTTCTAACCATTTTTCACCATCTTCGACGAAACTTCAACTGTTGATATCTTTGTCATCTGGAGGTCGTTTTTCCAAAAACAAATGTCATCGGAAAGATGTTGACGAGCTATTCCACTTTGTAAGATTTACTTTTCATTTTGAATACTTTAAATCTATCTAATTTTGAGATGATCCACCTGGATCAAACCTTCCCACTGGAAAGATTTTTGGCCACAAAAAGTATGAAATCATTCAGAAAATAAGTGAGGACATGTTTGTCTCACTTGTCCTGTATCACCTATCCATTCTTCTTGGAACCTATACATATGACTTAGCAATACAACAATCAACACTACACTGACATTGTTAAGTACATTAATCCCATTCTTAATCACTTCTTCATTCAACATTGCCGGACCCAACCACATACTATTGATGAGTGATAAGCTGAATATAAACATTGAACATGTGAAATAGATTGTACCCGAACCATGTTGACTTTTAACCATGGAAACACTATCAACCAAAACAGGTGCATTGTAGTGAAATGACACTTCCTTTTCATGCTTAGGATTCTTTTCTTCCTTACATTGTATAGACATAAGTGCCAAATTCCGACTTGCATTAACAACCCTTTTTAATTGT
>ML778917.1:819468-864871 GCA_009831015.1 Picea engelmannii | reverse complement strand
GGGTCGTAACTTTTGCATACGATCTCCGTTTTAGGCGTGTGATAGCTCGTTGGAAAGGTATCGTCGAGGAGATTCGTTTTGGGGGCTTAATAATGCCTTAGGATATCATTTAGAACCTAGATCTTGAAAAACCTTCATTTGGGCCCTCAAAATGGCCCCGAAAGTTAAAACCTGCTAAAAATAGTAAATTGCCAAAATTGCCAGAAAGCCGTTTTGAGCCATTTGGAAAAGGTGGGTGGCGACTGATATCCACCTGGATCAGTGGTAGAATATGGTTAATATCATGATTCTCAGCGACATAAATTCAAAAATGAAAAATCATTTTAATGTATGAAATCAGAGTATATGTGCAATATAATTATAATAATTTCATATTGATATTGTTTATAACGGAAATAAAATTATGGTATGACTTAGGAAATCATGAGTGTAGTGAGGTGATTAGAGTGTTTTGATGTTGTTGTGTAAGGTAATTTGAAATTGCATATTTAATGTAAGTTGTGTCTTTGAGAATACACTCCTAATTTTAATCAAGTAAATAAACATTAGAGAAATTTTACCTTTCATACCTATTACCTTGTTGCTTGGAGAATATAGTTATGGAAATAATGCTACTGCAACCTGGTTGACTGTAATTTTCTGCTAAAATGACTTAAATCCCTTTATTGTTGAAATTAGAAGTGTTCTTCTGATGTAGAGAACTGAAGGTTTTGGTGTTTATATATAAAATCCCTTGAACAAATCATATAACCAATGCATCCTCGATAGTTGACTTTAAGTACATTGACCATGGATTTGACCAAGGATTTGGGCTTTGCCTGTTGAGAGTTGAGTTATTTTGATGAATCATGGAAGCATCTCATCATTATTCTGAACAAATCCTAGATGATGGAATACATACCCAACAACCAATACTATATACATCATCAAAGTGATATCATATTTTGTAAATTGAAAGCTACAAGAATTCCTATAATATAAAGCTGCAATTCTGGTAATTACTGGAATTTTGGAAAAATTAAAAAAACTATGCTTCATAAACATGCCTTTAAATCCTTCATTTTTCTTTTTTTGAAAATTGTATCCATGTATTACTCATTTTTTTGTATTCTACACAAAACCCATGTTTTATAATTTCCTAATTCTGTCCCATTGGTTTCAAATGATGTGCACAATTTGTCCCTAAAAATAGTCTCCTTTAGGAAATTTGAAAATAATAGCTTTCTACAGGAATTCATGTAATTGATTGGATTTCTAAATAATGCCAAACCTAGAGCCTTTGAGTTTTGAGGAATGACTTCTTTGACCGGGGAAGAGAAAAAATACTAGGATTTGAAGCATAAGCTGATTTTCTGAATCTTGAATTACGCAGGGACACAAATATTTTGAAAGAAACTGAGCTCTAAATTTGATTCATGCAACTATAGTAAATTTGCATAGACTTTGACATTCCCATATTTTGGACTTATTGAATTATTGATGAATTCTACCTACCAGTAACCTGGTTTTCAAGTAGAGTTCATGATTAGTTGCATCAGTAACCTGGTTTTCACAACTAAGCTTTATTTTTCTCTTTACTTTTTATTTATTTATTTTTCTACACTGTCCTAATTTTCTTGAAAAAGAAAAACCTCTTTGAAGTGTAAGAAAACTTCAAATGCATCCATTCACACAACAAGATCTCTATTGTGCCCATATCCATATTCGAAAAATATACCTTAATGAACCCCAAGATATGAGAGGCCAACTGTTCACATGAATTGAGTGACAAGAATTGTTGAAGAGTGGAGTGTTGGGGCTTGATGATTGTCTTGAACCAAGATTCAATGTAATCTTGATTTCCTAGGATTCCATGTTCAATATCTTCCATTACCATGCTATGTAGGTCTTCTTATATGCATTCATCGTACATAGAATCTGGTGACAGGAATGCAAGAAACTCTTCAACTTCAGGTTCCAACATTTTCTCTTCATCACCCAATGTCCATGATTCTTGTGGCTCTTTCTAGATTCATTCATGGGTTCTCTACTCTCCTTGAAAATAAATTTTCTCTTTAGTTATGGATCTAACATTGGAAAAAGGGTTGAATAAATTCCTTGTAGTGATCATCCCTTCTTTGCTCAACAAGTTCTTGAACATATTTAAGTTCTTTTTCTGGTCAAGGGGTTCTGCTCATAAATGGATTAGTATATGGGGGTTTAAAAGTAAAGAATCCTCTATCTGAAAGAAATAAATGAAATCAAAAAAACACACCACAACAAACAAACTTAAAGAAAAATATGATCATGTGTTCAAATGTCCTCATGCTAATAAGACCCTCCTATCACCAGGATGTCTATTGACATGAGTTATCTTTCTTTTGATGAATAAAAAACTTGCATAAAAGAAACAAACAAAAAGAAAGAAAAATACCAAGGAACAAAAAGCAAAAAAACTTGCAATCTCAAAAGTAATTTGTTTAGTGCCTCCTTGACAAGGATGCCAAAATGTTGGGTTGATCTAGTGGTATAGATTCCTCATCATTTAATTATCAATCCGAGTAGGTAAAATTGTGAGACACAAGCACAATATGTGCAGAACTAATATTGAAATTTCCTAACAAATCCTATTGAAAATCAAGCGATAAAATGCAAAACTCACAATAAAAAATCAATTCCTATGTTCTCAGTCACTTAGAATTGTCTTCCAAATGGTAGGGAATAATATTGCAAGAAGTCACTATGTGTGCTTTCTTACAAATGCACTGTCTTGGTCAACTAGGTTCTAAAATTAGAAAGGAATATTTATAAATGTGCATAAAAGGCTAGCTGGAGATAAACTCAAAATATTGAAATGAAATGTGCAAGCAAGAAAACCTACAGACTATGTTTAATATTTAGTATATTCTGTGAGAACTATTGGTATAGCGTAGTGATGGAATATCATTCATTTGTTTGACTATATTTTCATCATTATCCTAAACAATTACTCACCATACACAAAGCAACGTTGTCTGGGATCTAAATTTATGCCTCTACAAGAAATTACAGTAAATGAAAAAGAAGAAAAAATATAAAAACAATTAATGGGAAATACTTCCAACACACCACTACTTAAATATGAAGACAACACATACAAGGGGCCCTCCTATATATGATGTCAATTAAACTCAAAACTTAAAAGAACTTCAACACATGAAAATGATTAGAACTTTCTTATATTGACTGTAAGGAAACAATCAACAATTACGATTTGTATTCAGGTTCATAATCATGATCTCACTAACCTCCATTGATATTTGTATTATTATTTGAATATTGTTTATACAAAATATTAGATAACCAATTCCCCAATCATAAAACTAATCCATGAGATTCGAGCTGGGTTTTACACATTAAAATTGAAAATCGTTCGCTACAGGAAAATCTGGGCAATTTTGTTTTGAAGAAATGCTCGTAGAGCCCACATATTGCAGTTTTTGGGGATTCTTACACACCCATCACCTAAATGAAATTATTCCTCACAAAAATCATGTTTTGTAATTTTTTGATTCTCCCTCATCATGCCATAAATCACCTTGAATGCCACTGCCTGAAAACTCTGCTTTTTCAAAACGAATTACAATAAAATAGTTCATATCTTTGTAATATTATTTGACATGGTGTTCCATGATATTCTATATTGGTTCCTTGATACTATAACAATATTATCCTCATTCCTTTATTCTATCATTGAAATCCCAATTTTTTGGATGAACTGGAGAATTTGCAAATAGTTTTGTAGAATTCCTGTAATAACTACCTGCGAGTAACTCTGTGAATTTATTGTAATAACTTCACGTCAGGTTTGACTTGCATTGACCATCGGGTTCTCAGTTCCATGGGAAGGGTAAGATATTTAAAACACCATCTCTTGGTATTGGTGAAGTACCTCCATGTGGAATTTTCCCTTCTGAGAGAGCGAAAGTATGTTAATAACCAATTCCTGTAATTGCTCATGACGCATAGTGAATTCTTGTAATAACCAAATTATAGGTGATTTTGTAAGAGAAAATAACTTTTAACATTATTTACAATAAGAAAACAATATTTAATATCAATTAGCAACTTATTAACTTATTTACACTCGTTATACCATTATCTAGGTAAAATTAGGAAAAAATAGTGGTTTTCAGCGTCAAAATGGAGGAAAATGGGGCTGGAAAAGGAGTCAAATCTAACGTCCAACAATGATTGTCTACGATTGTATTTCTTCATGAATGGTTAATGTGCGTGCTGTAAATCAATGGTTTTCTACATTTTAGTAAATGGAATTTCATACCATTTTAGACTTAAGCTCGTTTAATGTGAATATGGTCATTATAATGGGTTCATAAGCTAGCCTAACAACTCTTTAACCATAGTTGCACATTGATTTTCGTGTTGTAAAATCAATGAACATCCTTCTTGAGTCGTTGCATATTACTTAGGGGTTTCTAAAAAAATAATTTGAGTCATTGGGCATATTCTCGACTTGTTGGGGCGTCTTTTTCTTTTCCCATAAATCACCAAAGACATATATGTTGAAATTTGGGGTCATCTAGACGTTTCTTAGCTACCTGTGACAAATATACACGTTTTTCAATTTCATCCACTGCCTATTTTTCCCCCAAAAAAATTATTTTGTCATGGATTACCAGACTCGACTTCCAAAACATTTTGAATCACCATCGGTTGCCAACACCGCCCTCTACACTTTTTTACATACTGTCGACTATCAAATTCTCCCTGTATAGTTTCCCCATAGTTGTTGGTTGCAAAATCCTACTTTCATTGGATTTTACTTCATGGTTGGTCACCAAATCTTCCCTTTGACTGATTGTTCTACCCACATGTCGACCCATTTCGACTGGGATTTCCTTTTGGTCGACTCCCTTTCCCCATTTGATCAACACTCATTCTTAGTCAACCCAATTCACCCTCAATTCGACTGGGTGTCCTTTTGGTCAGGTTTGGCTCTTTTGTTCGACCCAAATTTCATCTATATCAAATTGGTCGACTTAAATCATTTCATTTTTAACTCAAATTGACTCATTTCCTTTCTGACTTGACTTGACTCATTTCCTTTCTAACTCGACTTGCAACTTGACTGGTTGAGAATTTCTCGTCATCCAAAGAGTAAAGTTATGATTGTTTAATAGAGAATTCCATGTTGGTGATATGGATAGGCTATAAGTTTCCCATTTATGGATCAGAATATGATAGGATCATTAGGTTGTTGTTCTTCTGGGATTTGATTTAGAATTTTAAAGAATCGTAAATTAAAAACCTTAATTGTTTTCTCCCTTTTTAGGTGAATTTGAGTAAATCGAGTAAGAAGAGTATGGTATGCAATAGGAGGTGCATACATGGTCATGAAAATGTTTTCCAAATCATTAAATGAACCAATTTAACAAGATGGTAAAGAAAGATACCACTCATATGTTGGGCATACAAGGGTTTGTAAAAAGACTCTAACCATTACATCATCATTTTCAATCAAATGAATATCACAGATACTTAAAAATTGATCCATATGTCTTTTTGGATCCATTAACCCATCACCTGAGAACATGGGAAATATTCCTTGAGGAAGGGTTGTCAATGTGTGTTGTTCTCCACATAAATTAAGTGGGTCGGGTCTACCCCTTATTCTAGGATTTATCTGTCTATTATTTTCTTCCCTTTCTTAATTGGGAATTTCATTTCTTAATTATTCTCAATCTCCCGTGATTAGGATTTCAATTTTTTGTGATTTTGAACTTTCACCAACTCCGTGGAGAATAATTTTCTTACTTTTACTTATTGTTAGTGGACCTTTGTAAAGGTTCCAGTTTTTCTTGGATTCAGAACTATCTCCTGTATCTCAAGGATATTTCTCTTTCCCCTTCCCGAGCAAGGATTTCCCAAGATATTTAGAGTTAAATATGACTCTTAGTTGTTGTTAACAGCAAATCATACAATTGATACATAATACTTCCTTGAATTCTGAGTCCCACCTGCAACTAAGGTTTGTTTGGTTCTAGTTGAGTCAATAAAGTTCTGGTCTATGAAAATAGCCTCTTGTTCTCCCCAGTATGGTTTCCAAAAATGTTGATCTTAAATATCGTTTTATGGTCTTTGAATTAACCTCACGAGGATAAAATCCCCCGATTTTTTTAAAGAGGTGGCACTCCTCTTTTTTTAAATAGAATGCAAGAATATAAACAATGCCCAAGAAGAACAAGGCTTGCTTTGTAATAAATATTCACATGGAAAGAATACCTGAGAAAAAACCATATATCTTATAAAATGAAATATTTACAATATGTTACAAGATCATAAACCAAAAGAGTGTGAAATAAAATAAAATGAAATTTCCATCACAACATTCATCAAAATAGAATACAATATTCAAGGAAGGGAAACAAGAAAGTATGGACCGCAAATGGAAGAGAACTTTAAATGATCATTTCATTAGGAACAAATAAGATTATGATAGACATACATTTGAAATCTCATGCATAAATCAACATCTTTGAGATTATAATAATGTTTTGTCCCAAATTATTTCTCTATGAACCTAAAAGTAATATGTCTTTAAAATAAGAGAGTAATGTCTTTAAGTACAAATAAAATATTTGTGTTTTTCCTCAAAGAGGATTGGGATAGGGATCTTGTGGATCATGAAATGAAAATACCATGAAGACACAAGAAAAACAGTCAAGGATCATCCCGGGTTTCACAGATTACTAGGAAATAGAAGGAAATATGACAAATGACTGAAGAATAAAGGTAACAAGGACAAGAATAGGGTTGCTACTTGATTCACTGTGATGGGAAATTATTTTGCACCCTTTACTTGTTTGTTGGTGCCTCTTTTGTAGATGTTTTTTTGTGTTGGAGGTGGCATAATTACTGCAACCGTTTCTTTCTAATATGGCTCGGTGATTTTGATTATGTATTTTCTTAGCCACTCTTCTATGTATCCGCTCATGGGGGGTACTGTGATATCATACTTAGTCTTTATTTTGAATAACGCATTATCCATCTCTCTTATGTCCATGCCTAATTGGTGCAACATGTCTTCTACCTCATCATTTATGTTGATGTATCTGACTAGCTAATTTTCAATTTCTTCCTTAGAGAATGCTATTGAATCAATGAAAGTATTGTATCGATTAATAAACTTGGGCCATCGAGTTCCTTTGTGAGATAAACAAGATTAAAGAAAATCTCACCTCTTTTATTCTTCACAACATATAATTCATTTATCATTTCTTAAACTTTTTATTCTCTTCAACCAACAAGCATTAATTTGTTTCATTCGGATGTTTGAAGGAAGGTTTTTCTCTCTTCTATAGATATCACTTAGACTTGAAACTTTGGCTGAAAATGTTGCCACATTGTTTTTGTAAAAACCTTCATAATTTTCCAGATCATTTTGAACATATTCTTTGAAATTTGTAATCCTCGTTGCAAAGTTGGTGGAGAACTGTGGAAGTTCTCAGATTTCTTGGATAAAATCTATTATTTTTTGTATCCCATCTCCAACACAATTTCTTACTGCTAACATCATGAACCTTTCCATTCGATGCTACTTTCTAGAATATACTCTAATGGTCCAACAAACAATGATCTTTGAATTAGGGTTTCCTCTAATTCCTTTATTTTTTCCTTTAAAATTATTTTTTCCTTTTCAATGTTTTCGACATATTATTCCAGTGCTTCTCTGGTTGCTTCATGAAATTGTACAATCTTTGATGGTGTAACCCCATTGAAATCAATCTATAATTTTAATTTCTCATACATTTGCTTGTTTTTCATGTTTACTTTTTCAATTAACAATTTTTATAAATTATGTTGTAGGCCACGTGGGGAAATGCCAGAGACTCTTCTTCAAATATGTATGGTTCATGAGTAACCATAGCCTCGACAATTTATTGGGTTTCTAGCAGTCACTTTTTAAACCAATTGGGTTTTTAAATAAACTTGTCTACATCCATTTCCCTAGGGATTTCTTGAGTTTCAAGTATTTCTATTCCCATTTTATGGGTATCCCATTTTATTTTAGTAGAGATATATACAGTGTGAAAATTTTCAAGATTTTTCTTTGTCTAGTCCTTGTCACCGCCATTATCTGAGTTTCCATCAAGTGTTTCCCTCATCTCCAAACCACTGCGGGGTACTCTTTTGGGACACAATTGGTGAATTGGAATTTTTATTCATTTCTTCTCTACCTAGATGTCAATATCCCTCTTTGGTGTTGGATAATTCCTCCATATTATTAAAATCTGGGTCAGTTGAATTCTCAGGGATATTCAAATTATCCCCACTTCCTTCTTTGAACTGTTCAATATAGATAAAATAAGAGCAATAACTAATTAGGGACGTATGTGCAATAAATAGATCATTTGGGTCAAAACCCTCAACGAGTTCAACTTCATTTAGGCTGAGTTGGTCAAGTTGACATGAAAGTGCATCCAAAGGGAATATGTGTTTTACAATAACTTCTCTGACTTTCCAAGGTAGTGGGGTGAATTTATTCTTTCTTTTATCTTCAAAGAAATGAGCCTGAGACTTATATTGTTTGCGAACTTCTATAACAAAATGCTTGTTTGATACATAGAAAGGGAGGAGGAAAGGTTTCTCTTCACAACCAAATAACCTTATAATACTGAAATCTTCGGTGGTTTCAAAAATTTCTTTCTCTAAGATAAAGATGGCAACTTCAAGTGACAATGTTGACATGTTAGGGCCAAATAATAACTCTTTAAACTACGAGAAAAAATTGTTATGAACTGGGTAGAAACAATATTGATCTTTTTGCCTCCAAAAGGATGGATACCAAGTGAATATTGGTTCCACATTAAAGTTGACACTCCTTTCCCTCAACAATTCCTTGAAAACATGGTAGTAAGCTATGACAAAAATAATATAGGATGTCATGTGAAAATTTCAGGTTTTCTTCAGAGTACTTAGCTAAAATGAGATTTCATTAGAAATAATGTGACCCCAAACAATGAGGGCATCTTCACGCAAAACTAAATGGAGAATATAAATGATATTTCTTGGCACATGGGCCATGGTTTGTAAACCAGTCATATAAGAAAAAAAACAAGTAAATTCCTTGAATGTGTATCTTAAGGAGCTTACCTCAATCTTAGAAAAATTGGTGTTATTTCTTGGGTCAACCAAATATTTATTGAGGAGCTCTTCTCCTCCTTTGTGTTTTTTGAGGAATTCATTGGATGCTTCACCCCTGAATTGCATGGTGGGCATTGGTAGTCATAAAATTCTAGTAAACACTGAAGGAACTAGGGAGATAGGTTGTTTTCCTTGAAGAAAGATTATTCTTTTCTCTAAATTGAGTTTATCTACACACCATTGAACAAGTTATTTGAAATATGTTACCTCTAGAACACAACCAGTAAGGCCTATGCTTGAGGTCTAGACCTAGTTTTTCTTCTTCTTAGCAAGATGGAGGGCCTTGTGATAGTTGTAATCTCACGACCACTGGAACTCTTGGTCTCCACGTCCGAGCATGTTTGGCATATCTACAAAATACAAGTATTTTCTCTTACTTTACATTATTTAAACTGCTTTCTATTCTTACCAATAGGTGGTGCTACTGTTGATATAACATTTTACAACTTGGAATATTAGTTATTATTTAATTTACCACATATTTCTCTGATGATTAATCAATGTAGCTCTTATTTCAAAATTTTCGTCCTGCATGAAAATATTTTGAATTTATTAAAAGGATTACAAAATCTTCGCCACTTTAATAACAACATTATGTTCACACACGTGGAAACTGATGTGGCGAGGGAAATAAATGTGACCAGGAATTGGTGATGTGATGTCGTGGAATATGGAAAATGGTTAAGTATGGAGGTGTGAAAAGAGGAATAGAGAGTTTTTTTTGGTGAAGTTGGGATTGCAAATACAGGACACAACACGCGATGAGATGAAAATGGTGTGCAATATACCCACTAGATTTTTTTGTTTTTCCTTATTTTTACTATATAGACATTTCATCAAATAGTTTGTTGTATAGTGGTTTATAGGTGTTTACTGATGGAACAGTTCTCCCAAACAATTCATAGTCCTTGGAATTATATTTAACACATAATATAGGACAACAATTAACTATGAAAAATAAGAACCAACCCACAACAAAAGAAAGAGCCAATATGATATTTATTATCCTCTAAATAAGAATTGATACAATCAAAATATAACTCACAATATTGTCTTGAAAATATGACCACTTGAATTGTACAACTTGGATGGAAATTAGAGATAGTGTTTGATTGTAATAACAAAATAATCTCCCACTATACAACTTCAAAATGGGTCTTTTACACTCAGAATCTAACCCCATTGAAATATTAAACTTCTGAAGAAAAAAATTGATCTTCTCACAACAAAGTTCGACCCAGATTGGATACAACTCACCCAACAAAGAAGAGGTAGTTGTAGTAAGCATAAATTCATCCCTTCTAGTCTTAGAATTATCCTAGCTTCAAGTACTCTACCCAGGATGAGTTAAATCATCCCAATGGAGAACATTTGACGTCTCACACTCTAAAGTCAACCCCTTGCTCACAGAGTTTGTCCCATCAATGGAAACTTGTCCCACTAGGGTAAATACAACCCTCCTCTCATAGAAATAGGTTTTTTTGTAGCAAGACACAATCCAACAATGAAACTCGACCCTCAAGCTAAGAAAAAGGCTTCCCACAACACCAAAAATGCAACCACGAGCCAATTCACCATGGTCAAGCCAAATCGACCTCTGAAAATGAAGAACTCAGTCGTCGAATGATAAGACTTAGCCACAATGAAACACAATGAAACAAATTAATGATATTTCCTCCATGACTGGCTAGGGTGGATAATCTCACCACCGAACCCAATCTTTCTCTAGGGTTTTTCATACCAAGAGCCAAAGCCATAAGAGCTCTCTCGATTTCATTTTTTGAAAATAACAATGCATAATGGACAAGGGGTGTGCCCTCCTTCTCTTATAACTCTCCATTCACTGCTCCTTAATCCCTTTTACCTTTTTGTGACCCTTTTAACTTAAAATATTAAAGTGACCTTTCTAACGTTTAATTGAATATTAGTAACAATGTCACTTTATAACTCTTTTTCCCTTTTTCCTAATGTCATTTTAGAAAAATAACATTTTAGGCCTAAGTGACATAAAATAACATCCTCGATCCCCTTTTATTT
Source organism: Picea engelmannii (assembly GCA_009831015.1). Lineage (NCBI taxonomy): Eukaryota > Viridiplantae > Streptophyta > Pinopsida > Pinales > Pinaceae > Picea > Picea engelmannii. The sequence continues at coordinate 853,651 of ML778917.1, read as the reverse complement.
GCTATATATAGCCTACGAGAGTTTGTAATGCTACTACATCATCCACCTGGAGTGATCACTTGAAAAGGGAAATCACAATCCTCCCTTCTTGAGAAACCACAAACCACGATGCTACAAAATAAGCTCACTCTCCCACATGGAATTCCATACTAGCTAATCTCTCCACCTGATACAATTCTCCTTGATCACTATGATCCTCAATCTCCTCTCCTGGACATCCAAAACCTCGTTGAGAGTCAGTATCATCTATCCCCTCTCATCTAGTGGTGGTAACTCTGTGGAAGTGGTAAACTGTGACCCCAACACATTCTCGAGGCATGATACTTAGGGAATACTATGAATCCAACTACTCTCTAGAAACTCTAGCTCATAAGCTACCTCTCCAACTCTTCAAATCACCTTGTAGGGAACATAAATGTGCGATCTCATCCTCTCAATGCCACCTCTCCTCAATGGAAACAGTTTATGTGGATACACCCTCAAGAAAACCACGTCCCCAATCTCGAAGTTGTGCTCCACCCTGTGCCTCTCTACATAAATCCTCTATTGAATTTGGGTGGTTTGAAAAATATCATGAGTGGTATTACAATGACTCTTACTTAAACAAAAATGAAAGAAATCTATCCATGACCTCACATATTCATGCAGATACCTCTTAACCCATTGATTCACCATCTCTACCTGACCATTCATCTGAGGGTAGAAACTAGTACAAAAAGTCAAACTTGTGCCTGCAAATTTGAGCATCTCCTACCAACATGCGCTAAGAAATCTACTATCCCTATCATAGACAATGAATCTGGGATACTCAAAAACTCTAAACATATCCCCAAGATATATCTCTATCACCCATGCTACCCCATACTCTGAATAAATCACTGGGAAGTGTGTGAACTTTGATAACTGGCCAATCCATGCACACATACATTATGTTCTCTCCACCCTCGGTAAACCTTTGATGAAATATAACAACATGCCCTCCCACCTTGGCCCTGAAATGGTCAAAGACCACATCAACCCTGTTGGATGAGTGTGCCTCGACCTACTCTGCTGACAACTCGTACACTTCCCCATATGTCCCAACACAATTTCTGCAAAGTCCCTCCATGTGAACCTATCTCGGATATGCCTATCAGTGGTAAAGTCACTAGGGTCCCAAACTAGCCTATGATATGTGAAGCACCCTCTACCCATAGGGATGATATGCAAGGTGATAACACAAGAAATCACTTGACTACCCTCGATAAGTCAAGCAATCCTAAGGTGTAGAAACTTGGTCAAATCCTCAAAAAACATTTCATTCAAGCAACCAATCATATCCGCCCCAGGACTAAACTCTGGAAAACAAAGACTGGGCATCTCACCTGTATCGACTATCGAGCTATCAAACATTATAATCCCAGGGTCCCAAGCTAATCTCCATGAGGAACCATCATGTTGACACTACACCCCTCTGATCATAACCGTTTGATCACCATGATCGGGATGCACTCTCCTTCCTTGGACCCCCAAGATGAAATCCATTAAAGGATTGAACTCATCATCCTGGATCATGTCTCACCAAGGCATATCGATGAATTCAAAGTCTTCCAACCCACGTATAGAATCGATCGTGGGTATTACGAGGGAAAATATACCCCGCCATATAGAAACAATATCAATAAATCCTCTCAAAACATCCCCACAATGATTCATACCAATCGTTGACATGACCCTATCGATTATCATCATCATCTAAATCAATCTATCACTTCGATGAATTCCAAGATCCCACCACCAAATTAGAAGTCCACCACTCCCAATGCCTGTTGAAATCTCTGTGAACAGATCTAACAGAGCCTAGATCTCCTATTGTGCACTCTACACACTTATCACATGGTACAAATGAAAAAACGTTGTCATGGCCACAATGCCCCCTGTATCATCCAACTGGCTCCAATAATAAAGGTGGATATTGGTGCCCACCCACCTATTCCAACTAGTTCCTCTTGACAACTTTTAGTTCAACACATTCTTCTATAATTCTTTGTAATTGTGGGTTCTACACTTCTTGGGATGTCTAAATCCCTACACACCTTCCAGGTGGATAGTGGCAGTCGCACACCTAATCTAACTAGATTATTTTGGAATTTTTCATGTCAGTACATCTTTATGTAATTCCAGGGCCATTTTGGGGCCCTAAACAATTTTTTTTTGGCTTGTCATAGTCAAACTATAGACAAAGTCAGAGTTTGATGGCATAATGTGTAGTTCTAGAAAATACACTTCCAACGGACTATCACGCGCCTAAACCAAAGGTCATATGCAAAAATTACGACCCTCAGAAGTTGAGGTACCAACTTACCCATCGGGGCCCACATAACGTTTGGCATCTCATCTCCTAGTGTTAGGTTTTTGGATTTCTAGGGGTTTTGTTATAGCGATATTTGCCTCACCATTGCTATCTTACACAGAGGGCCTTTTTCCATTTCCCTATGCAGAGTTTGCATCCCTTTTTGATGAATCCAAAGCCAAAATTATACATTTTTCCACATATATGCTCCCTATCAGCTATGCAAGATGCGTATACGCTGGCTGCTCTACTACAGCCCGCGTACATCGGGATTTGTGCCAAAAAATACAAAATGAGGTTGGGTTTCCATGTCACGACAAAAGATCTTTGATCCTTGTCCTTCCTTATACTAGAAACGTTCCAACTCGACACTTCAATTGCATTCTGAAGGCTATAAAAACACAATTTCGAGCTATGGAAAAAGAGGATAAAGCATTCAACTTTGAGAGAAAAGTTACTCTGGAGAAATTACTTCATATTGAGTCTGCATCCATTTATCCATTTATCCATCCAATCTCTTTCCTTATTGTTGAGATAAACTCATTGACTCTCTTCTATGAGCTTGCCTTTTGTGGAGGATTGAAGTGGTGGAGGCCCAGTTGGAAGGAACTTGGTTTCTTGGTTTCGAACCGTTGTGACATGGAAGTCTGTAATGTTATCACTTATGCTGACCAATTATTAATAGAAATACTCATTTTCCGTCCTATTGGTATCTTGCAAATACATGATTATTATCCATGGGCATGTTTGTAATGTTTATTAATGGATTATGCTATCTAATGTGTTAACCCCTTTATATCATTACTATATACTTTATCTACTCATTTGTTAAGAACTTATTGAAGGTATAAATATTTGGGTCGAAGTGCTCAATGATGGAACATCATCAAACTTTGGATCGAGGTAGGCCTCTTTCTTGTCTTTCACATTAGTTTATATAGCATATGTTGGAACTGAGTTGATTTCTTCAGTCATACCTATCTGTTGTGGTTTACCCTTGGCCATAGAGAGTTTTTCCCTCGTAATAGAATTGGCGACTCCACTTATGAGAGATCTTCCTTCAAAGGGTTGAAGTACTTTTTCTTCCTATATTTCTCTTTTTCTTTTTTGTTTCTTGTCGTATCACTGCTTGACAGATTCTGTTCACTCTGGGTCTGATTTTTCATCCTTCTTGCCTTTGTCTGGCCTTGTTTTAAATTGTATATTCTCCTTTTTCCTATTGCAAAGGGACGTGTTGTCTTATTTCAAGATGCATATATACGCCATGTTCTCCTGAAATCTCGTGTATGCCACATCCCTTTGCTTGTTTTCTTGGTTTAGTGATTATTGGGTGAGTTTTGAGGATTGTTGAGCCTTCTTAGGCCTCTGTAATGCCTGTTGAGTTTCTATAGGTTGACAGGAAAGTTGTTGGGAGTTGAATTTTTGGGCGTAGTCTTTATCTTTGTTTTTCATCCTTGTTTTCCTTGAACCCTGGGTTGTTTGCTTGGCTGCTTGGTATTCTGCTTGAGTTATTTCATTTATACAAAGTAGAATTTATATATCGGGTCGCTTTACAGTCCATGCATTTTCTCTTTAATATATTGAAAATACAAAAAAATAGGCATTTTGCATTCGTCAACATTTCTGTCTTCGAGTCGTTATCATTAGCCTAGTTCATTTAGTGAAAGATTTCATTTTACTTCTGAATTGCAGAGTTGAAATTGAAAATTGCACTGTTTTTATTAGCATATCTTTTATTGAAAAGTTAAAGATAGACTTTGCATTATATTCATATCCATTTTCTTGCAGAGTCATAACATCATGAGTTTCACTTCCATACATTTTTTAGTAATCATGGCCAATAAAATTTATGCTTTAATCTAAAACTGATTAATCACGATTTTATTTTTTATGGTGCACAAACTAGTTTAGGATTTAGTGCTTTGGAATAGGATTTTGTGAGTAAACTTCTCCAAGGAAATTAAATCAACATATGTGTCTGAGACAGGGAGTTGAGAAGTCCATTGTATAATTGGTAATATCAGGAGGCTCCGCTCACACCAGAGTTAATCACGAGGTCACACAAAGTTAGTTGAAGGGATAACCCCTGGATACTCACCTAGCGTCAGAGATATTTCTGTGGATTTATTCGTATTTGGGGATCTTGCTAGTACCCATACCTCTGTGAGAGGCAGTGATTTCAAGGTTTCGGGATTTTCTACCCTGCCCATATGGTGATCCAGACTTATGACTGCTCGCCTGTGCATCGGTTATACAATGGTTTATTAGTTTCTTGACTTAGGTATCTCATAGGTTACTTGCAGGGGTTATTATGCTTGTACCCTGGGTCATATAGGGGTCGAACAACACACAACATTTATGGAGGATTACCTCTCCAGTGGGATCTGACCGACTGGTTTTTAAGCCCACGAGGGCCCCTATAATTTATTATGTTACCTCCAAACTTTAGCGGGGAGTCTCATATCCCTCTTGGACAAGACATACCTTATTTAGCGAGGGAGGCCACTCAATCACTTTAGCCCGTTTTCATGCATATTGGTCATTTGAATTTTTGGTATGTTCTTTGATTACTAGTTGGCCTTGGGATATATTTTTATTTTGTAGAGTCATAAGTCATCGTGGAGTCGAACCATATTCCTCTCCGGTCCCGTCGATTGTTACAGTTACCACCAGTTTTCGAGTTCCTTCCTTCTAAAAGTCGTAGAGTTATCAGACATGGTACACACACATCCACCTTTCAGACTTATGTTTCCACAAGGATGATTACTGAGTCCATTCTTCAGAACACTAGGAGTTCTTCGACTTCCATATCCACTATAATTAATGGCACCCCTTCGACCCCTGCAACCACTACAGTTGTAGGACTGGAGGCTTATACTGGTACTACGACTCAGCCTGTATTTAATGCTTCATCTCTTGTCTCAAACCCTTTTGGGGATTTAGGACACTCGTCGGGTTATAATTTTCAGTCCATCCCTATGGCTTCTAGTCCATTTTCTTATGGTATTCCTAACTTTGCGTCGTATTTTTCGACTGCCATCCTAGTTGTTGGCCCTAACGCTAGCTTTGGAATTGGGGGCACTACACCTCCTTACACTCCTTTCCTGTTTGGTGGTTCTCATATTCCCCAAGCGAATCCTAATATAGGAAGTGTCCCTTTTCATGACCCCGGATCCAATCCTTCTACAACTGGATGGAACAACCCAGCTGGTGGACAAGTTCCGCCTTACATCCCTATCTCCTCGGTGCCGATTCCGACCAATAATTTTGGCATGACGAATCCCCTTCAATCCTCCAGGTTCCCACCTAGAGGAGGTCAATCTTACACTTTGGGAAACCCCCAACCTGGATCCAATTTGGTTGGGGGAAATTTTCATAACCCCCAGCTCAGATCTAATCCAGCTGGGGGAAACTTTCATAACCCTTATCAGAACATTCATGTTGGGATGATGCCCAATCCATCTTATACAAATCAGCCCGAAGGAGGGCCTTACAATTTTGGACAAGGTTTTTGTCCTCACCATAACCCTGGATGGAATGCAGTTCCTAACGCACAATCTTTCACAGGAGGATGGGGCCAGGTGTCGCAACCCCATCTTCCCTTTTTGGCCACTCTTAATCTGCCAGACTTGCCTAAATTAATGAATGACCTGGTGGGTCATGATCCCACATGGCCCCATGTCCCTACCAAACTTCCTTCAGACATTCCAAAGTTTGAAGGTAATCAATTGCGAGGACCCTGATCATCACGTCACTAATTTTCACCTTTGGTGCTCATCGAACTCTCTGAACCATGATTCTATTAGATTACGATTGTTTCAATGCACTCTCATTGGAGTTGCATCACAATGGTACATTGAGCTACCTAGGGGGGCATATGGGTCATTTCATCAGTTGGTGCTAGCCTTTCTCAACAACTTTCAACTACCCATTCATTAAGATGTTGGCCTTGAACTTTTGTCGACTCTACAGCAGGGTACCGCCACTCACATATCAGACCATATCCAGGAATGGCATAGGCGAAAACAGTTTATTAAGACTCCTATACCCCTGGCCTTTCTTCTAGAATGGTTCCTAAATTCTTTACATGCTCTTGTCTCAAAGGACGTTTCTACTTTTGGGGTCTTCAGCGAGGAAGAAGCTATCTTCAGAGCCCAACAATTAGATTTAATATATGATCAGTATGGGATGTTATATCACCTTCTTCTAGAGGCACCTTGTCTAAGTCATGATCATAGACAGAATCCCAGACCTCATGTCGATGGCATCGTAGGGTCCACCAATGTAAAGCCCACAGAATCGACAACGAAGTCTACCGGAGGGTCAGCTTCATTAGGATCCTCCAAACCCACCCAGTCGGCGGATGTACATTCTGTGCAATCGTCGGAAAACCCAAATGGTGACCAACATCAAGATGGGAATAAAAGGAAAGGTCGAAACAACCGTAAGGTTGGAAAAAATGGTAATAAACCCAAGCACAGAGATAATAATGGGAAGCAAAATGATAATGTTGGATAGGGAAAAAAATAGAAACGTAAGGTGAAGTTTCCTTGTAAACTTTGTACCAATGACCAACTTACACATTTATTCCCCAAACTCGCAGAGGTTGTGAGACTTTTAAATCTACCACCCGCTATGCTGACAAATCCATTCCCACACAATCAAAACTTAGCCTCGAGCTCTTCAAACACCAGAAATGTGCCCAATAGAAGTCAAAACCCACCGTCGCAATATGGCAACCATGTTTGTATCAATATGGTCGATGCAAAAATTGATGTAGCCACCCATTCTCAAGATTATAGCTCTTCAAAAGCTAGTACCGGCCTAGAATCTCCTCTCCCCCCTCTAGAGATGAAATTACAGATTGAGAAACCAAATCCACTACCTCATATTCCAAAAGGAGTACTTAAGAACTCTACCCACAATCCTAATGCTAGATCCACCCAAAACTACTCCATTGTTGAGGCTGGGCCAAACACCTTGTGTGATGTCATCTTTGGAGGTACTCCAGATGTGTCCATCATAGAGGAATGCCTTTCTCTTTGCCTTAGGAGATCTAGAACCTAGTGGCTCTAAACTAATCAAGTTTGATGTCACGGATGTGAAGCCTCGCTCGACTTATCATGTGGCTTTCCAAATACACATGGAGTATTCCAGGTATACTATCAAATGAGAAGTCATTGATGAAGGTGTTTCCACCTATGTGATGTCCCTGGTTTGTTGGAAAGCTCTCGGTTCTTCGACCCTTTCCAAGTCGTCGAACATGTTGACTACATTTGACGGTCATTCCTTCCACCCTCATGGTATTCTCCCCGCCTTTCCGGTCTAGTTAGGTGGGAAGACGGTAGAGGTGGAAGTAGAGGCAGTTGATGCACCTCTTGATTATAATCTATTACTAGGTCGCAATTGGACCTATGTTATGGTTGTTATCGTATCGTTTGTTTTCTGTATACTTTGTTTTCCTCATCAAGGGGAGATCATGACTATCGACCAATTATCCTTTGTGTACTCTAGTCCTAATTCATTTGTTGGACCTTTGATCCCTGTGATTGAAAATTCTCAGCCGACAACTAAGAATATTGGCGTCGGAATGTATTCTTCCCTCATGAGTACCTTTGAATTCTCGACAGCGATTCACCACGTTTACGCCATGTCTAGTAGGCATGATTCATCCGAGAGGTCCATACCTTTCTACACTTCCTATTTTAGTGATCCATGGACCCTACCTTCTCTGAATTCATAAGGGGAGGGAAATTTGCACACTGGCATGGCTATGCCACTATCGACAACGGATATTGCGTATCAAGTTGTTCTAGACCATTCTGTCAATCTCGATCCTGTTACCCCATCGACGGACGAGGAGGATATTGTTCTTAGGCTTCTATGGGCCACCTCGTTGTCATTCTCGCATGACTATCTAGATGAGACTTTTCCTTTGGATGAATCCATCCTAGAAGCCATGAATGGCTCCGAGAGACCTTGGGATGATATGCATCATCTATCTTATTTTCTCCCAAGTCTCGAAAGAATCGAGCAAGATGATTTTCGGTCTACCCTAAGTGAAATAGTCAGTCACATCGTAGTTCCACTTGATATGCATGGCATTTATGATGAAGGAAATATGGTGAGTATTTCTCCTACTGAATCAATCGATATCTCTCATACCCCTGGCAAGATTGAGAACGTAAATATAGGTGTGGATTGTTCGCCAGAAGAAATTTTGATGTACACCAAACGCTTCAAAGAATTTCAAGATGTATTTTCTTGTTCATACAAAGATATGTCAGGGATCGACCCCCATATTGTCGAACACGAGATTGGGACTTATCCATATTCTGAACCCATTCGACAATGTCTCAGATCTGTAAATCCTAGGAAATCCCCTACTATTAAGGCAGAGGTGGAGAAGCTACTTAATGTTGGCTTCATCTACCCGGTTCCCCTAACCAAATGGGTATCCAAACCTGCTCCCATGAATAAAAAGAAAGGAACCATCTGTGTGTGTATCGAATTTCGTGACCTAAACAAGGCTTGTCCTAAAGATAACTTCCCCATGCCTTTCATTGATCAGATTCTCGAATAGTGTGCGGGAAGCCAGATGTTTTCTTTTATGTACAGATTTTCAGGATATGACCAAATCCAGATCAAAACTGAGGACCAACACAAGACAACATTTATATTTCCTTGGGGTACTTTTGCATACCGAAAAATTCCTTTTGGACTTAAAAATGCCAGAGAAACCTTCCAACATGCCATGAATTTTTATTTTCATGATCTCAAGCACATAGTCAAAGCCTACCTTGATGATCTTGCTTCTCACTCTCGCAAGAGAGTGGATCATGTTATACACCTTCAACTAGTTTTTGAAAGATGTCGTTACTATAAAATCTGGTTAAACCCTCATAAATGAATCTTTTGTGTTAAGTCTGGTCATCTCTTAGGATTTTTAGTTTATGAGACTGGGATCATGGTAGATCCTCTTAAGGTTGAGGCAATACTTCAGTTGCCTCCCCCGTGCAAAATTAAACAACTTCAAGGTTTACAGGGGAAAGCTAACTTTCTACGTTGTTTCATAGTGAACTATGCCAATATCACTAAGGTTTTCATGCGCCTCTTGAAGAAATACACTCCTTTTATCTGGGATGAGTGAGCCCAGGAGTCTTTCGACGCTTTGAAGAAATCCTTGGTATCAACCCCTCTGCTGAAATCCCCTAATTACGGTAGAGATTACTTATTGTATATTTTTGTGCATGCTGAGACGATTGGTATGGTTCTAGTTCAGGAGGATGATGAGCTCCATGAGAAATTCATCTATTATCTTAGTCGAAATCTAGTCGGTCATGAGCTTAATTACTCTCATGTTGAAAAGCTATCTTTGGTTGTCGTTCATGCAGTCCAATGTTTACGTCACTATATATTGCTTTGCAAAACTACTGTGATTGCTAATGTTAATACGTTTCAATACGTCCTAACCAGGCATATCATAGGTGGGAAATATAATAAATGGATTGTCATCCTACAAGAATTTGATCTCGACTTTGCTTCGGCCAAGTCCAAGAAATCACTAGTTTTTGCGGAGTTAATATCTGATTTTCCATGATTCGATGAGTATGTTATCCATGTTGATTTGTTTGCAGATGAACACATTTTCCTTGTCTCATCGTCCGACCCCTAGTATGGAGACATTGTTTTATATCTTCAAACCTTGAAGTTCATTCAACATCTCTCACAATATGATCGACGACATGTTAGATATCAATCCAAAAAGTATACCATCATCGGTGACACTTTATATCGACAAAGAATAGATAATATCTTGCGTCATTTCTTAACTCACGAGGACGTTGAGTCCTTCATAAACGATTGTGACAAAGGGGCTTGTGGTGGTCACCTTTCTGGGCTTGCGAAAACCCAAAAACTCCTGCGAGCTGGTTATTTCTGGCCTACTATCTTTAAAGATTGTATCGAAGCAGTTAAGAAGTGTCACCCCTGCCAGGTGTTCACTCAGAAAATGTGCTCGCATCCATCCCTTCTTCACCTAGTCATTACCGTCGTTCCTTCACCAAGTGGGGGTTAGATTTCGTCAATTGCAACCCAACTTCGGCTGGGGGGCACCAACATATTATCATGGCTATAGACTACTTCACTAAGTGGGTCAAGGCCATCCCTACTATAAAATTTGATGGGAAGACAACATCCTTCTTCGTGTTCAACCAAATTATCACCCGGTTCGACATCCCGAGTGAGATTGTCACTGATCATGGTAGTCACTTTCAAGATGAAATGATGGTAGAACTAGCATCTAAGTTGGGGTTTAGACATGGTCATTCATCCCCTTATTACCCCCAGGAAAATGGATAAGTAGAAGATATCAACAAGTCTCTCAAGACCATCTTGCAAAAAACTATAAGTCGGAGTAACTCCAATTGGCACATCATGCTATATCCCGCGCTTTGGGCATACCGAACCTTGGTTAATACTACTACTGGTTTTTCCCCTTTTCAGTTAGTCCATGGTGTGGAGTTGATCTTTCCCATTGAATGTGAAATCCCTTCTCTCAAGTTGGCAGTTGAGCTCCTACCTGACACTTCATATTTAGAGCGACACCTTATGCACCTAGAGAGTCTTGACGAGCAGGGTCAGGACGCCTTTACAGCTATCGAGGCAAACAATAAACATGTTAAGGTTCAGTACGAAAAGTCTATCTGTCCTCGGTTGTATGTTGAGGGTGACTTGGTCCTCTTGTATCATCAAGCCAAGGAACTGCTAGGGGCAGACAAGTTTAAACCCATGTGGCACGGTCCTTACATCATGCGATGGGTCCTAGAAAAAAGAGTCTATGAGTTGAAATATTATGAAGGGAATAAGTTGGTTGATCCTAGAAATGGGCTCAAATTGAAAAGGTACTATGCTTGAGCCCCGGGATTGGGCGGAACTCTTTGTATACTAATGTAAATTTAGTGTATATACATCTCTTTTTCTTTTTCTTTTATATTTATCTTGCTTATCGCATTTTCCCTTTGTTGGTAAATGTCAACGAAGTCTTTGGTCTACCTAGGATTCACAGATGGAGCCAGATCATACACGAAACTTGGCTTCCTCCACTTGGGTGGTTTACTCATGATCCGGAATCGGATCTAGAGGCCTGACAGGGCTTAAGAATGCTCAAAAGTGAAAGTGATCAGAATCTGACAACACCAGTTCCATTGCAACCGTCTCGTCTTCTTGATTCCAGCGATATATTTACTTCGTCAAACGGGCTTCGTATGCGAAAGTTATCGCATTTGGAAGTTTTGCATAAGTAGGAAAAAAGTCAACTGGTCAAAGGAAACGAGGCACATTATGGAGGTGACACATGGTAGGTTGCATAAGTGACAAGTGGAAAATTTCTGTGTGGACACTTGACATCTGACTGGTTTCTACATGGACCAATCCCATAACAACACGTGGCATGTTGAGATTGGTAAAATATGGCAAGTTAATAAAATTCAAGGATGAATTATATATTAATATATGGTTATTTTATATATTGTGGTCATTAAAGTGGATAAGCCACGAATATTTTAATAAAGTGGACAAAGTACCCATTTAAAAAGGGATATGATATGCCACGTTGTGGTATTATGGTTATAAAACCATATGTAATATGGTTTGGATATGCCATATTAAAAGCATTTTATGCATATATTATGCTACGGTTTTGTTGTTACTTATGACCAGCAGGAAAAACGGGCGTGGGGGCCTTATCCATAACCACTAGTGCACACCTTGTTAACACCTTCCACCATTTGTTTCGGGACTTGGTCCCATTGTAATATGCCAAATGACCACATAGTTCGGGTTATGGGCCAGCGCTCAGCCCTTTAGGTTGGTGCGTGGCCACATCATAGCCATACGACCAAGTTTAGGGGGTGCACGCCCAGGGTCTAGGGGCTAATCCCCAATTTTAATTCACAAGTGGGTTTTTGCTATAGTTTGGTGGATTTTTAAAAGATTATATGCCTGTTTTAGTTGATTTTCTCCATTTTTGGGGGATATTGGGCATTTTTGGAGGCCAAATTCTTGGAGGAAGTTGGGGATGAGAAACCAACTTCAAGCCTATATAAACYAGGCCTGTTTGAGGCCATGGAAAGTCAGTCAGAGAAGAGTTATGCTGAAGAAAATCCAAGCCAAATTCAATTTGATGCAGGGAAGCTTTTGAGGAGGAGACGTTGTCGGATCATTTCTGGGAGCTTGGAACATCCGTTTTGCGTGTCGTTTTCTTTGCAGGGTTCTAGAGATCTGGGAGAACAAGTCCAGATAAGTCTTGTAGCCATTTGGCATTGCAGCGATGTACTTTTGAGCATTTTATCAGAAATAAAGAAGCCTCCCCCACAGAGAAAAGACCCGGAGACATAGGCAAAAGTTGTGTCGAACTCCGTTATCAATCTGCGTGTTTATGGTTTGCTGTCTATTATTCATTTCATATCTGCATATGTGTATTTGGCTGTTACAATTCCTCTTCTTTCCTCATTCTTTCACTAAAATTCTCAAATGGTTAATTAACGCATGCAAAATTAAAACTCAACCATAGTCATTTAAAAGATCCTATGGATCAAGTGGTATCAGAGCTAGTTGACGTTTAGATTTGAGTTGCATGTTAACCAGGGAAAAGCTACAGTGTGGTGAAGGTGAGCTTGTTGCAGAGAATCCATTAATTGGATTGAGAAAAAGAGCTTCTTTCAGAGAGAAGATGGCATCAGAAGAAGGGATTTCTCAAGAAGAGAAAGAGTTCCGGAAAACATTCCATGCTATGTCGGAGATGGTGACAGTTTTGTATGAAGATTATTTAGAACAGAAGCGACCATTTTTGGGTAATTCTTCGAACGGAAAAAGTGAAGAGGAAGAGGACCATCCTCACATTCCTCCTTCACCTCCATCAACACCTCCTTTTTCTCCTTCTTCTTCTTCAAGTTCAAGTTCTAAATCTAATGAGAAGAAAAATGTTCATAAGCATAAACATGAAATGCCATTGTTAAAACTTGATGTAAAATTTGAGTTGCCCATATATGATGGTGAAGTGAATGCAAAAAAACTTGATAACTGGATCAGGCAGATGGAGGTATACTGCAGTGTGCAGCAGATCAAGGATGAGGCCACACAAATTAAATTGGCATCTTTGAGACTTGCAGGTACAACTCTTATCTGGTGGCAAAGAAAGCTGCAAAAAGGAACACAAGATGTGGGTAAGGTATTTCCATCATGGAAGAATTTCATTTCTGCACTTAGGAAACAATTTTATCCTTTGGGTTATAAAGAAAAAACAATCATTGAATGGCAATCTTTAAAACTAAGAAAAGGACAATCAGTGCAAGAATATACCGATAGATTTAGAAAAATGGCATTAATGTTAGACATTCCTTTGCAAACACAAGAAACCCTTATGAAGTATATAGGTGGTTTGCCTGCGCATATTAGAAACATTGTTTTCATGTTTGGACCCACTAACCTTGATGAGGTTTTTGTTCAAGCTACGTATATTGAAGCAGGGAAAGCAGGTGTGTCAGGGGAATTATCGTTTTCAAAGAAAGATGATAAGAGGAAAAGGCATGGCAATGGCAAGAATGCCAATGCAGTGACAAAGAAGGAAGGAAAACCCTCTTGCAAACATTGCAAGAAAGAGGGACATGATGAGGAAAAATGTTGGCAGTTGCATCCCGAGAAGAGGCCAAAGTGGTTCAAAGAAAAGAAGGGAATGCAAACAGTGGCAACAACGACATCAAAGCCTACAGACTTGGGATCGGATTCAGGTGATGAATCTAAGATTTCATTGGTTGGTATGACAGGTAAATTTGGTGAAGAGATTGATTGTAGAAGCAAGTTGTTTCATATAAGAGTAATCATGCGACACACTAAGATAGATACATTAATCGACAGTGGATCTCAATCTAATCTAATCTCAGAAGAATTGGTTAAGAAAATGGGATTAAAAACACAAACTCATCATAAGCCTTACACACTTAAATGGATAAGCAATCATCATCAGATACACATAACAAAGCAGTGCACAATCAAATTTTCAATTTCAGATAAGTATGTGGATGAAGTAACTTGTGATGTTGTGTCGTTAAAAGAATGTGGAATGGTCTTAGGTAGTCCGTACTTGTATGATCGTAAGGCAATCTTCTACAGAACAAAGAATCAATATCAATTCACTAAAGAAGGTCATGATTTTGTTGTTCATGCTCATCATGTTAAAGCAAATAAAACACTTCAAACAATGGAACAATTAAAGAAGGCAGTACAAGCAAGCAAAAAACCAATAATTGTTTCAAATGAAGTAATTGATCTTAAGCAAGAACAAGACATGGTTGTTGAGTGGAAAATCAATCATAATTTGCTTCAAGATAAGCTCATGTCGTGCAGATATTTCAAGTATATCAATGCATTTGTAGTCGTCTTTTTGTTGTTGTCATTAGCAATGTTTTCTACATGGATGATAGTGGCTTCAGTAAGATGTAACAAGGTTTCAATGGCTAATAATGTACTGTCAATTGTCGTGATTGTGTTACAGTTGATATTGATGAGACAGGTGCACAGGACAGAGTTCAGAGAAATAGAACAAGTCGGGTGGCCTATCCCGAGCTTGTTCACTGGTCAGTAACCTTTTGGGGACCAAAAGGTCTTTTTGTGGGGAGGTGTGATCTGGAATCGGATCTAGAGGCCTGACAGGGCTTAAGAATGCTCAAAAATTAAAGTTCTCGGAATCCGACAAAACCAGCGCCATTGCGACCGTCTCGTCTTCCTGATTCCAGTGGTATATTTACTTCGTCAAACGGGCTTCGTATGCGAAAGTTATCGCATTTGGAAGTTTTGCATAAGCAGGAAAAAAGTCAACTGGTCAAAGGACATGTGGCACATTCTGGAGGTGACACATGGTAGGTTGCATAAGTGACAAGTGGCAAAGTTCTGTGTGGACACTTGACATCTGACTGGTTTCTACATGGACCAATACCATAACAACACGTGGCATGTTGAGATTGGTAAAATATGGCAAGTTAATAAAATTCAAGGATGAATTATATATTAATATATGGTTATTTTATATATTGTGGTCATTAAAGTGGATAAGCCACGAATATTTTAATAAAGTGGACAAAGTACCCATTTAAAAAGGGATATGATATGCCACGACGTGGTATTATGGTTATAAAACCATATGTAATATGGTTTGGATATGCCATATTAAAAACATTTTATGCATATATTATGCTACGGTTTTGTTGTTACTTATGACCAGCAGGAAAAAAGGGCGTGGGGGCCTTATCCATAACCACCAGCGTGCGCCTTGTTAACACCTTTCACCATTTTTTTCGGGACTTGGTCCCATTGTAATACGCCAAATGACCACATAGTTCGGGTTATGGGCCAACGCTCAGCCCTTTAGGCTGGCGCGTGGCCACATCATAGACATACGACCGAGTTTAGGGGGTGCATGCCCAGGGTCTAGGGGCTTATCCCCAATTGTAATTCACAAGTGGGTTTTTTCTATAGTTTGGTGGATTTTTAAAAGATTATATGCCTGTTTTTGTTGATTTTCTCCATTTTTGGGGGATATTGGGCATTTTTGGAGGCCAAATTATTGGAGGAAGTTGGGGATGAGAAACCAACTTCAAGCCTATATAAACCAGGCCTGTTTGAGGCCATGGACAGTTAGTCAGAGTAGAGTTATGCTGAAGAAAAGCCAAGCCAAAGTCAGTTTGATGCAGGGAAGCTTTTGAGGAGGAGACGTCGTCGGATCGTTTCTGGGAGCTTGGAACATCCGTTTTGTGTGCTGTTTTCTTTGCAGGGTTATAGAGATATGGGAGAACAAGTCCAGATCAGTCTTGTAGCCATTTTGCATTGCAGTGATGTACTTTTGAGCATTTGATCAGAAATAAAGAAGCCTCCCCCACAGAGAAAAGACCCAGAGACGTAGGCAAAAGTTGTGCCGAACTCCGTTATCAATCTGCGTGTTTATGGTTTGCTGTCTATTATTCATTTAAGATCTGCATATGTGTATTTGGATGTTACAATTCCTCTTCTTTCCTCATTCTTTCACTAAAATTCTCAAATGGTTAATTAACGCATGCAAAATTAAAACTCAACCATAGTCATTTAAAAGATCCTACGGATCAACTCACCCATAGGGCCATCCACGAATAATGTGGCCAAATATAGCATCGTCATAGAACTTTTGCACGATTCTATCTCGCATGGTATTCACTCTTTAGAAGTTTGGTTGGATTCCCAGTTAGTAGTATGTCAGTTGAATGGTCATTACCGTGTGCGTGATCCTACTTTACTCCGTTGATTCCTACGGGTATGTATTTTAGAACAACAATTTGATTTTATTACATATTATCACATTCCTAGGAGTTCTAATCATGTATCTGATGCCTATGCTAATTATGTTTTAGATTGGAATTTGTCACATTAATAAAGAAAAGAAAACCATTAACTCAATGTACACATTGTAAGATATAAGTAAAGCCAAAGATCCCTTTTTATATATTTCAAAAATATGGTGTTTATATTACAACAATTGGGGATAAAACCCTCAAAATACATATACAACCAATATACATATCCCAATACATCTATGCCTGTGGCACCGGATTTGCATCATGATAGAAAACCACAATGTTTGCAATATGTCAGAAGAGTCGTACCCATGCTATAGGTACACAAACCACCTGTCGTTGCATGGATTCAGCTAGATCCTCCACCTGAACCATATAAATCCTCTATGTCAAACGAGATAGGTTACCCTGCACATTCTGTAGGACCCTCTTTGCTTGTCCTCGCACTGCCTCATCTCCCCAGTTCCTCCATATATGTCGAAGGAATCCCTCTGACCATCATGGAACCACATCTGTCATTACACACATATCTAGTTAATATTCAAACACCATTCAAAAATACTTTTGTTCCTTAAATACAAAAATACAAAAAATGAAATATGTAAAAACTTTTTACCTATGGAACCATAAGCGGTCCCTAGTGGAAGAGGAATGTCTAGGTCTCCTCTGAAATCAATCCCCGCATAGGGATAGTTGTCCAGAGAAATGATTTGTCTCTGCCACTAGAAGAAAAAATCATCGTTGTAGGGTGTCGACACTCTACCTCCCCCCTGTCGTTTCATGACTTTGATCCACCGTACCATAGTTGGATCACGTGGTCCCCTAGGAAGGATCTCCACTCTAGGTCCCAGACCTAGAACCTGCTCGAAAAAGAAGCTGCAAATAATAGAGGCAAACTCAAAGTTTCGCTTCCCCCCCTATTTGCACTTTGTCAACTGACCTTTCATATTGGTCAGCAGTGAGGTACACCAATCATAGACAATGAGTCTCGCACACTCCACTGCATAAAAAATAAGCGGTCTTGATTCTTGATGCAACAAGGCTAAACCTATAATCCTGGTAAGCACGAGCACAATGATCTTCAAACTGAGGTCATTGATTGCCCGGATGGGGATTTGACTTCCCACCATGGGAGTCCCTGATACACAGTGGGCTTCGATATACTCCTCGACCTTCATCCCACTGCCTTTTCCACATGAATTGAGGTCCATGACCTCTCCTTGGTGTGATAGACCAGTCAAGAAGTATATGTCCTCTACTTTGATCCTTAGCCATTTTCCATCAAGGATAAATCTCTCACTATCAGGATCCCAATAACCCACCAACATTTCCAACAACCTCACTTGGGCCCTCATTCCTTTGAGAGCCCAAAAATTGTACAAGCCACACCTTTTTAAATCCTCTTGAGCCACCGAATCCTGATCCACAGCTACATATACCTCCTCATGCTCTTGCTCTCTCCATTCCAAGACCATCCTGCAAGAAACAAATTGATTTTTGAGTTAAGAACCCCTCTTTTTTTGCCAATTGCATACATATATGTGGCTTACTTTCCCACAATCGTGTGTAGGGATCAATACACGCTCCCTATGGTTAATACAGGGGCGTATACCTAGTCATACACACGACTTACACAAGGAAACCGACGTATACCGAAAATCCTAATTTGCACCCCAAAAAATTAAAAAATGGGAACCTAATTCAAAAATATAATCCGCTGAATTTGAAGAGGATGAGATGAAGAATTACCTGATCCAAACAATGTGTAATTTTGTTGCCCGATGCCCCCGCAATCTCCGTTTGAATCCTGGAGGTATTTTTGGTCCAAATTGCACTATTTGGGTAAAAATCAAAATGATACAGTAATTTTTTATTTTATTACTATTTATAAGTTATGTTTACCCAATTTATATAGTTTCATGCCATTTTTTAACCTAATGGACTAATTCAAGAATGAGTTTAAGCTGGTTTTGTAGTTTTGACTCAGTTCTCTTGCGGATTTCAACGTCATGGTTGGTCATTCGTCTCCTCAGGCAGGTATTTTCATAACCTATCATATAGGATATGTATTTATTCCATCGTGCATTTCGCATTTTCCTCCGAATACCACTTTTTATGCCTTAGGTACAAACCCATTTATTGCGATGCATAACCCTCCATCTGCTATAAGTAACGTCGTTAATAAATGGTAGAGACTTACCAAACATGGGTACCCTAGTTAGATCCTCTTTGTCATTTGGTTCCCATGCCAAGTTTTTTCCTTAGGACCAGGAGTCCATTATAATTCGGTACATCACTTTATGATGAACCTCATTTTTCATTCATACACAAGCGGCCTCATTTCCCGTAGACTCCCAAAAACAAGTCTTAATTAATCTCTTTTCCGACTCGTCTAAAAAACCGAAAAGATTGTCGAGTTATTGCCCCTTTCACACTCGTTAAAATTGGATTTGAAAGGTCATGAGTCTTAGTTAATCTCTTTTTCGACTCGTTATCAAAAATATAAAAGATCATTGAGTGAACTTGTCTTTTTCACACTCGTAAATTGGATTTGAAAAGACGTCTATTTGGCACAAGTTTACCCCTTTTTCACACCAAATAGACTAAAAGACATAAAAAAGGACATTTTTTGGCATTAAGTTGTGATTTCATATCATGCCCTCGCTTGCAGTATTGAGCCTTTAGCTGGTTCTCTCTTTGCGTCATAAACCATTGCCTAAGCAATTTTTGCATCCTCAACCAAGCATAGCCTTGTTTATATTCTTCGCAATTTGACACTCTATACCTTGGAGGGAACATCACCTCGAGAGTCCATCTCCCGCATGCACTCCCCTGCATTGAGAATAGGTACGTTCCACTAATGGAACTACTTTTTCTTACTTGTGACGCGTGTTCCCTCCTCTGTATCATAGCATTCATTTGTTATAAAAAAACAAAAAAAAACACTGGCGGGAAGGGAGTACTATATTGTAATTGGAAGCAGTCGTTTCGCCTTTGAACATAGCACAAAGTTATCAAGTCCTTATGTCATCATAATTTTGGGTTTAGCATGGCCTTAGGAAGTTGATCTAGTTACAGAGTTTTCTCTACCGACTAGTTACTCTTCCAGTCCCTATAGAGAACATTATTGATGCCTCATGCATCTAACAGTCACATCATTAAGTCCATGCTGTTGGATTCCACCATGTCTCATGCTATTTTTCAAAGGAAGTCTATCAACCTGTGTCAGCCACTCCTCATAAATCTTGACTTTGCATGTCGTCCATACCCTCAGTTTCTCTCAAAATCACATGATACTATGGTCTTATTATGCACCCTGTCCCTATGTTCATCATTGGTAGGTCACCTTGAACCCAACAATCGACACTTCATCATTGGTCATTCCCTTGTGTTTGACGACAAGACATCTATTCACACTTTGGGATTCATGCAGTGTCTTGGATTCCATTAGCCTTATTGGTGGTTTCCTCGCCTTTGTCAACATTTTTCACCATTGGCTTCTTTTTAGAGGGTGTTTTTCGTGTACCACTTGCACTTGGTACACACGAAATATGCACAAGGTCGTTGGTTCATGAACATGTTCTTTGTTCTATCTCCACCAAATCATGAAGCTCCTATTTTTTTCCTCATGTTTAATGATGAGAGATTCCTTAATGCTCTCCTTTCAATGGGTCTTTGTCCATCGCATTCAGCTCATTTAATCTCGATATAGGACCTAGAGTTTTGTGAGTTCCTTGAGGCTTGAATTCATTAGTGGTAGGCTTTGTCTCCATTGATAGATGGGAATAAGTCAATGTTTCCTGATCAATGGATTTCTCAAGTGTTCGACACCAACTCCTTTATTCTCACTTGTAGAAATGCACTCGGTGTCTTGATACCCAATTTCATTATTGGTAGGTTGTCTCGCATTTGTTAATGGTATACCTCAATGACCGGTAATCAAATGATGTCTCATCATGTTCGAACTCAACTCCTTTTTTCACATGATGTAGACTTGCACCTTGGTGGACTATGTAGAAGACTTGAATATATCACTATGTAGCCACAACTTTCCTGAGTTGTTGCTTCTCTTTCATTGGACCAACAAATGTTCGACTTTAATGATCATGGGAGATCAAATTGTATGTCATGGTAGACAGATATCTTCAAATTTATTTTGAGACTGGTTTCATTGGGCCTTGTTCGTGACTATGACAACTTTTGGCATATAACCGCATTCGTATTTGCCTATTCATGGCCATGAACACTTGTTTGGTATAATTTCCACATGGATCTGCATTGTATTCTTGGTAGCCATGTATGCAATGTCAGTACATAATGTAATAAGCAATTGAGTTCATCCATCTGGTTCTCTACCACTCCACTCCTGGTTTATTTATAATGTATTTCGACCATCAAAGATACTCCTTTGAACTCACACATTAGGGTGCATCTGTTATAGAGAGATTTCGCTCACCATTGTTATCTTGCATAGAGGGCCTTTTTCCATTTCCCTATGCAGACTTGTCATCCCTTTTTGATGAATCTAGAGCCAAAAGTATACATTTTTTCACATATACGCTCCTTATCAGCTATGCAATATGTGTATACGCTGGCTGCTCAATTACATCCTGCGTACATCGCGATTTGTGCCATAAAATACAAAATGAGGTCGTGTTTCCATGTCATGATAGAAGATCTCTGATCCTTGGCCTTCCACATACTGGAAAAGTTCTGACTCGGCCCTTTAGTTTCATTATGAAGGCTATAAAAGAAAATTTTCAATCTATGGAAAAAGAGGAGAAATCATTCAACTTTGAGAGCAAAGTTACTCTGGAGAAATTACTTCATATTGAGTCTGCATCCCTTTATCCCTCAAGTCTGAACAAAATGTTTAGCCCCCAATATCTTTCCTTATTGTTGAGAGAACCTCATTGTCTCTCTTCTATGAGCTTGCCTTTGGAGGAGGATTGAAGTGGTGGAGGCCCAGTTGGAAGGAGCTTGGTTTCTTGGTTTCGAACCATGCCGACATGGAAGTCTGTAATGTTGTCACTTCTGCTGATTAATTATTAATAGAAATACTCCTTTCACGTCCTATTGGTATCTTGCAAATACATGATTATTATCCATGGGCGTGTTTGTAATGTTTATTAATGGATTATGCTATCTAATGTGCTAACCCCTTTATATCATCACTATATACTTGCTCTTCTCATTTGTTAAGAACTTATTGTAGGTATAAAGCTTTGGATCGAAGTGCTCAATGGTGGAACATCATCAAACGTTGGATCGAGGTAGGCCTCTTTCTTGTCTTGCACATTAGTTTATATAGCATATGTTGGAATTGAGTTGATTTCTATAGTCATACATGTCTGTTGTGGTTTACCCTTGGCCATAGAGATTTTTTACCTCGTAACATTTTTGGCATTTATGATTAATGTTAAAAACGTCTATGAAGCCCCATTGTAATAATTTTTCTTAGATGGATGCATTTTGCAGCCACATCTCTTCTCAGAGATAGCTACCACCATTCGAGCAAGTTATTTTTAGTTCTGTAGTTTTACAGTTTCATCCTATTTTATTTATTCAATAGAAGTTATTGTTCACTGGATATATGTTGTTGTTCTCCGCACCTCTATGTTACTGTATTTAGTATGTTATTCATTTTGTTTCGCTCATAAATCTATATCAGTGGTATCATAGAAGTATGCTCTTCATCTTTTTTTCTTCGTGCATGTCCCCAAAAGGATCTAGGTGCAAGACGTTGGGACTCAAACCAGTCGAGCCTTTGCAATATCGGTCACGCCGAGCCCGACAAAAACCCATGGGGGATGAGAAGAAATATGACGGAGAAAGGGATCCTTTCAAAATATTTCTCGAGGAATCCCTTTCGTGAAAAAGGAACGAAATGATGGAAAAAATTTCACAAATCGTTCGACGACTGCCCAAAAGAGACACATCTTCATCAAGCACCCATGCAACCCCCTTCAAGGTACAAGTAAATTTTCATATTCCATTATTTTAAGGATTGATAGATGCATATGTTGTAGATAAATGGATGAATCTACTCGAAGCTTACTTTTTGGTCAACAAGTTTTTCTATAGGAAAAATATTACTTTTTCAATCCTCAAGGTCATCCCCCATGTTAAGGATTGGTGGGATACTTACTCTGAGCAAAGGTCCATAGAGGAATATGAAATATTTGTGGTCTCACCCACATGGGATTCCTTTATGGATTCCATTAAAGAACAATACTACCATGTTGGAAGCTACAAGGACCAATACACAAGATCGTGCATGCTGCGTCATGAAAGGGATGAGACAGTACCATATTTGACCAATATTTTCCATACCCTGCACACCAAATTGGGTATCAAAGACTCTAAATGAAAGATGGTGCTCAAATATCATGGTTGTATACATATATACATTCAAATAGAAATGTATTTTCTGGACATCGCATCATTAGGTGTGGATTATAGATATGATGTCAAGATTGAGCATAAATTTAAGCAGAAGAGGCGAGAGTTTGGATCTGCAAACTCCTCAAAGTCGAAGTAGGGAAAAGGAGTCCCCAAGTCACAAAACAAGTGATAGAGAAAGTATGGACACTCTCAAGACAACCAGTCCAAGGGGAAACACAATAAGGGTAATGAGAAGTCAAAGAAGGACACAGGAAAGTGGTGTGAATACCATAAAATCACTTGGCACAAAACCGAAGAATGTCGCTCGAAGCAGTCATTGGTGGCCGAGCTAAAATCTTATGAGTTAGAGGCATATTCTGACTCTGAATCAAATCCATAAGAATGAAATCATATTATCGATGTCAGACCCAATGCCACTATCTCTACCACCAAATTCCATCCAAGCGAACTAGAAGAGCTAGAGGAATGGGAAAGCCTCCTTCACTCATAGATGTGGGTAAAGGGGGATCCACTTCATTTCATTTTCGATCATGGCAGTCAGAAGAAACTAATCTCAGCAGAGGTCATCAAGTGGCTAGACATACCGATGAAACCACACCCACAACCCTACAACATCAGTTGGCTTCGCCAAGGAAGAGATCTTTGCATCATCCAACATTGCAATCTTCCCTACGACATCAAGCCCTTCAAAGAAAAGGTATTGTGTGATATTTCTCCTTTTCAAGTCTGTGATGTTCAAGTTTTTGGACAACCATATTTGTGGAAGTGACATGTTGTGTATGAGTCTAGACCTCGCAGTGTTATTATTACTTTGGGTAGACAATTGTACATTATACCAGAGGTAGCACCACCTACCACTATTTCTTTAATATCTTATAAGAAATGTAGTAACGTCATTTCACATACCCTAAAGTTCTCCTTCTTTGTGGTCCATGCTTGCAGTAATAAGTAAGAAGAAGGTATCTTCCAGATCCATGGCCTCTACATATATCCTCTCTTTGCTGCATAACCAAGTGGATCGGATTGTGGAAGAGTACAAATAAATATTCTCCTGACCCACCGGGGTACCGACGCACTTCCAAGTCAAGCATCCAATTGATATTACCCTCGGTGCACCTCTGCCCAATGGACCAATCTATCATCGCTCGTTGATGGAAAATGATGAAATCAAGCATCAGATCCAAGAACCACTTCAAAAGGGGCACATCAGAGCCAACTCCTCCCCTTGCGGAAGCCCAATTATACTCGTGCAGAAGAAATACATGACCCGATGGATCTGCATTGATTACAATGAATTAGACAAAATCACAGTAAGGAATCGATAACCAATTCCCTAAATTGATGACCTTCTTGAACAACTTGGGGGGGGGGGATTTCCTCAGCAAGATTGACCTAAATTCTGGCTACCACTAGGTTCCCATTGAACCAACTGATGTATGGAAGACAACTTTCAAATATAAATAAGGTCTCTTCGAATGGTTGGTCATGCCCTTTGGATAAACAAATGCACCTACCACTTTCATGAGGTTGATGGATGATGTATTGAGACCCTTCACCAACTCTTTTGTGGTGGTATATTTGGATGATATCCTCATCTTCAACAGAACTTGGGAGGAGCACATGCATCATATTCAATAGGTTTTGAGCACTCTACGGTAGCACAAGCTATATGACAACCTGGAAAATGCTCCTTTAGCATGAATAGGGTCCAATACTTGGGCTACATTGTTGATGAGCATGGGATACATGTGGATCCAACTAAGATCCAAGTCATTCATGATTGGCTAGACTCGACCACACTAGCCAAGCTTTAGATCTTCTTGGGACTTGCCAACTTCTACTGACTGTTCGTGTTGGGATTCTCCCATATTGCATGGGCCCTCAACCAAGTGACCAAGGGAGGTGGAAGAGAAACGTTCGCATGGGAGAAGGCACAACAATGAGCATTCGATTATCTGAAGCATTGCTTATGCTCAGCTCCAGTACTCTCCTTACCTGATCTGCAACAACCATTCGATATTAAGACGGATGCATCCAACTAAGTTGTAGTCACAGTTCTTACTCAACATGGTCATCCAATAGCATACCATAGTGAGAAGCTCTCAGATACCATCCGAAAATAAGTTACTTATGATAAGGAAATGTATTCTATTGTGCAATATTTTCGCCAATGGAAACATTACATTATGGGAAAGGAGACAATAATCCACACTGATCACAAGCCTCTGTAGTTCATGCAGACACAAGGGAAGTTGCAGAACGACCGCCATCAAAAGTGGTCCACATACGTGCAGTAGTTCCATATCAACATCAAGTATAAGACAAGGAGAACAAATTGTGTTGTCAACTACCTCAATCAGCCTCCCATGGCTGCACTCACCATCGTGCTCTATTCTTGTGGGCATGAGGCATCTGAGTGGCCCCAACTTTATCAATGAGATCCTAGCTTCGCCACCACCTATCATCTCTTGGGTACAGGCATGAATGTCACCAATTTTCACATTCAAGATGGAATGTTATCCCATATGGGCCATCTCTGTGTTCCTAAGAGAGAGAATGCAAAGTTGATTTTGGAGGTTCACTATAGTTGGATGGCAGGACATTTTGGCATGGAGAAAATTGTGGCCGCTATACAAAACATTTTTATTGGCCAAAACTTCGACAGGATGTCAACAAGTATATCATATCTTGCACTGCTTATGCCATTTCCAAGCTAGCCATCAATAAGAAAGACTTATACACTCCTCTTCCTACTCCTGAGAGGCCTTGGGAATCCATATCGATGGATTACATGTATGTTCTTTTGTCCACCAAGCAAGGAAATGATTGCTTATTTGTGGTGGTTGATCGGTTTTCAAAGATGACCATTCTCACAACATACAAGAAGAGTATCAAAACAAAAGATACTACCAAGCTCTTCTTCGAATGAGTGTGGGTCCATTTTGGGATACCACATAACATCATCTCTAATTGGGACAACAATTTCCTCAGCAAATTTTGCTCGAGTCTCTGGTCATTGTTGGACACCAAGCTCACTAAATCCACTGCCTTCCACACTCAAACCTATGGCCAAATATAGATCATCAATAGGATGATTGTGCACATATTTTGCATGTATAACTCTAAGCATCCACATACATGGGATGATATTCTTCCCTATGTTCAACAACAGGGATCTCCATAGCTCCACCAAACATAGCCCCTTTCAGGTGGGGTTGGGATTCCAACCCTTGGGTCCCATTGATGTTGCACTACCTCTTGCAACCACACAAACACAATATTTCCATGTTCAGTTTAAGGCTAAAAAATCCACCAGATTCATTGAGTGGATTCATCACATCTTCCAATAGGTCCATGAGAGTTTTCAGAAGGCCAATGCTAATTACAAGCAGGGCCATGATCAACACCAAGTACCGCACAAGTTTCAGGTGGGGGACAAGATCTGGTTAGATTTGCAGAAAGAATTCTTTATAGGGCCCCATTGGAAGCTCTGTCCACTTCTCTATGGGCCTTACACTATCACCAAGGTTGTGGGTGACAATGATTTTGAGCTAAACACTGCCCCCTTCCTTGGCTTGCACATAGTGCTCAATGTGGACCTCCTCCGACCATATTTTCAACCATTATTGGACACCTCAGAGATCGTAGAACAATTGACACCAATAGAGATCAACCCTAATTGCATGGAACAAGAATCCATTGATCAGATAGTGGACACACAGGTCAAGGACACTCACCAGTAGAGGATCCATCTTTATCAGGTTCTCAAGGCAGGCCAACTCCTGCACCAAGAAAAGTGGCTCACCCGGAGCCAAATTCAACAGAAATTTCATCACTTGATGGGGGTACTCAACGCAATGGAGACCATTTCTTCCTAAGGGGGGGGGGACTGGTCCAGGTGGATATTGGTGGCCACCCACCTATTTCAATTGACTTCTCTGGACAATTTTTAGTTCAATATGTTCTTCTGTAATTCTTTGTAATTGTGGGTTATACACTTCTAAGGTTGTCTAAATCCCTACATAGCTTCCAAGTGGATATTGGTGGTCACCCACCTAATCCAACATGCTTATTTTTGAATTTTTCATTTCAGTACATCTTTATGTACTTCTAGGGCCATTTTGGGGCCCTAAACAGTTTTTTTTTGGCTTGCCATAGTCAAACTATAGACAGAGTTAGAGTTTGACAACATAATGTGTATTTCTCGAAAATACCTTTCCAATGGGATTTCACGCACCTAAAACGAAGGTTGTATGAAAAAGTTACGACCCCGAGAATTTGAGGTACCAACTTACCCATCGAGGCCCACATAAATTTTGTCGTCTCACTCCCAGGGTTAGGTTTTTTGGATGTATAGGGTTTTGGCATTCATGAGTAATGTTAAAAATGCCTACGGAGCCTCATTGTAATAATTCTTCTCAGACAGATGTGCATAGAATCCACGTCTCTTCTCATAGATAGCTACCACCATTTGAGAAAGTTGTTTTTAGTTCTGTAGTTTTACAGTTTCAACCTATTTTATTTATTCAATAAAAGTTATTGTTCACTGGATATATGTTGTTGTTCTTTGTATCTATGTGTTATTGTATTCAGGTTTTTATTCATTTCGTTCTGCTCATAAATCTATATCACACAATATCCCCACAATGACACAGACCAATCACTAACATGACCCTATCAATCATCCTCATCATATAAAGAAATCTATCTCTTCTATGAATTCCAATATCCCACCATGAAATTGGAAGTCCACCACTCCCAATTCCTGTTGAAATATTTGTGAACCGATCCAACATAGTATGGATCTCCTCTTGTGCACTCTGCACACTAATCACATGGTCCAAATGAAAAACCTCTATCATGTCCACAATGCCCCATGTCTCATCCAACTGTCTCTAGTGATCCTCTCCTGTCCTGTTGTATACCATGAGGGAATCAAATAAAAACTATAGATGCCTCTTCCACTTCCTGCAAGACTGGAAAGTGACTAAGCATGCGTCAACCCCAAGGGCATGACCAATAACTCATAATGAAGTCAGTAAGTATACCTGTGAGTATCATGCTCCCTGTCCCTCGTTTGATGATATCCTAGATGAATATTGATCTTTGAAGGATATGATACTCTCTTAAGCTCACCCATCCCTTCACCAATCCTGGGTAAAAAAAACTCAATGGTATGCTCAAGGTCTCTATCAGTAGGTATGCCTAAAGGAAATGCTCCAAAACTCAATTGTACACCATCGTGTGCCAGTGTATACCCTTGTATATTGTTGCATATCATTGTATCCTCCTTTAACATCCAGTATCCTATATGCAATATTGTATCCAACACTCTACTGATGTCAATTGAACTTGTCTCCCATAGTGTGTCAATATCTATCATATACATATCCACCTAATCCATGGATGAATATACTTCCTTGGTGGCTATTCCACAAGGAATGTGCTTAGTTATCTCCTCTGTAGCTAAGCCTTGAGCCTTTAATGGGCTCTCCAAAATATATGGCTCATGATCTTCACCATGCAAAACGTGAGCATAATCAAAACCCTTTATGTCATGACTCTCCTCAAGTATTTTCAACTATGAATACTCCTCATAGGGGATCATCACAAGGGGATCCTCCCTCAAACCATGAGTTCCACTCATGCCCTCATGTGTCATGACTACCAAAGATGATTGAGTTTCTTCTATAAGTGATGAAGATAATTCCAAACTCAACTGGTAACAAATCTTCTCAACCTCCATTTCCTTATCTTCAATGAACTTGAGAGAAACATCCCTATCCATGAACAACTACAAGTAATCTGATTTCATTTTCTCTAGTACTTCTTTGATTATTTCCAATTGTGCACTAGTGACTTCACTTTCAACTCCTTTTTTTCTCTCCTCCATTTGGGTTTTCCAAATAAGATCTTTAATGAATCTATGAGAACCATCTGCCCTTGTCAACACTTGTACAATTTTCTCCTCTGTGATAAATAATTGATACTCCAAATCACATAATTTTAAGGGACTTTGTTCAAGTTCATCCAAGTGGTATGGGTTGTCACACAATCGATTTTTCAATTTTCTTTCATCTATATGAATACTATACCCAACAACAACTGACTCACTAGATGATACCATGCAATATTCACTTACCATACATTGACCTGTCAAATCATGGGACTCATGTGCCCTATCACTACCATACACAATATTTGATTTGTTTTCACCTCCAAAATCAGCCTCCTTTGTCATCCTCCATGCATGTCTCCTGAGAATATGGATCCATATCCCAAGACAATTTTTCAAGTACACAACGTTTTTCAAATTTAGGTACAATCATGTCTGCATCCTCATAAGTATTATATTTAGGATAAGGTGCTAAATACTCATCATACTTAGGTTCTAGGACACCCTCATCATCATAATCATCACTACTAAGGTACGATGTTGAATCCTCAACATTGGATGATTGAGACACTTCACCATATGTTCCATCATGTTATGGGGCTCATAGGACAACACTAAAGGTGTACTAGATGTTTGTGTGCCCTCATCCTCATTACGCACATCCTCCACATGACTAGATGTATGCAAATCCACATGTGATTCTGCCAAACCCCCATCATGAGGTGAGTTTTTGGCTTCATCAACCTTTCTATATTTGGATTTTTTTCCTTCTTCTCAACTAATAAGCATGGCTCCTTCCACATAGGGTGCTCTAACAACCTTGTCAAATTCTTCTGATATCCCTTCATGGCTTGCACAAGTTATATTGTGCCTTCCTCCTTGGTCTTCATCCTCCTTTATTCCTACTACCACTAATGAAATTTGAGAAATTTAAGTTCCGGTCACTTGATTAATGCAATCTGAAATGTGCTTGCTCGAAATTCCCCTTAGGCTGGTAGAAAAACTAGCTTTGATACCATTGTAATATACCCACTAGATTTTTTTTGGTTTTTCCTTAGTTTTTCTATATGTACAATTTGTTGTGTAGTGTTTTATAGGTGTTTATTGATGGAATGGTTCTCACAAACAGTTTGCAGTCCTTGGAAATATATTTAACACACAATATAGGACAACAATTAACTATGAAAAACAAGAACTAACCCACAACAAAAGAAAGCCAATCTGATATTTATTATCCTCTAAATCAGAATTGATACAATGAAAATATAACTCACAAGATTGCCTTGAAAATAAGACCACTTAAATAGTACAACTTGGATGGAAATTAAAGATAGTATTTGGATATAAAAAGAAAAGAATCTCCCATTATGAAACTGCAAAATAGGTCTTTGCTACCTAGAATTTGACCCCCTTGTATATTCAAATTCCCAAGCAAGAAATTGACCTCCTCACAACAAATTTCAAACCAACTTGGATACCACTCACATAACAAAGAAGAGAGGGATCTAGCAAGCACAAAGTCGACCTTGCTAGTCTTAGAATTCGCCTAGTTGCATGTACTATGTCTAGGATGAGATAAATCGTCCCAATGGAGAAGATTTGGCCTCTCACACTCTAAACTCGACCCTCGTTTCTCACATAATTCATCCCATCAATGGAAACTCGACCCACTAGGGAAAATACGACTCTCCTATCATAGAACTCAACTATGTTGCAACGAGACACAATCCAACAATGAAACTCGGCCCTCAAGCTAAGAAAATTGTTGCCTACAACAACAAAAATGTAACCACAAGCCAACTCAGCCTCTTCAATCCAAATCAACCTTTGGAAATGAAAAACTCAACCTCTGAATGATAAAACTCAGCCACAATGAAACAAAATGAAATATTTGAATGACATTTCCTCCATGACTAGGTAGGGTGGATAGTCTATCCACCAAACCCAATCTTTCTCTATGGTTTTTCGTCCTAAGATCCAAATCCACAAGAGCTCTCTCAATTTTTATTTTAGAAAATAAAAATGCATAATGGCCAAGAGGTTCACCCTACTCCTCTTATAACTCTTCATTCACCCTTCCTTGACCCATTTTACCTTTTTATGACCCTTTTAACTTAAAATATTAAACTGACATTTCTAATGTTTAATTGATTATTAGTCACAATGTCACTTTATAACCCTTTTTCTCTTTTTCCTATTATCACTATATAAATATAACATTTTAGGCCTAAGTGACATCAAATAACCACCTTGACCCCCTTTTCTTTGATTTTAATAACCTATGGGAGTCTGTAAGGCTACTACATCATACACATGGACTGATCACTTGAAAAGGGACATCAGATGGTGGAAGGGGAGGACTATCGCATCCACAATTAAAAAATAGACTAAGTATGTGAAAATTTAATTATGCAGGTCGCGAAAGTAAGAGGTTCATTCTGTAGAATGTGATATTGTGGTTTTGCGGGACACAAGACATGAGAAAAAGTAAGTGGGATAGGATGGGTGTATCACATCTGCATTCAAATAAAATGGTTAAGTATGAAAAAGGAAGAAGGTGCATTTTGGAGGATGTGGATATAGAGGTGAAATTTGAGGACAATGTGATTGTGTGTTTGTAGAAATGGGGAAATGCAGTTTTGGGACATGTTGGAATCCCACAACATTACTACAACATCACTCGAAAAGTGACTAAGTGTTGAAGTTTGGAAGAAAGAAAATGACTAAGTATAGACACACATACTTGTGGGTCTGCAAACCTAGAAATTTGATAGGAGTGTGACCAACAACCCGCATTTGAAAAGAGAAAAAAATGACTAAGTAAGGAAATTCAAAAAGGAAAGAAAAGAAAAGGAAAAATACTAAGGATTGGAGTGTATATAAAAACGTTGATGAATGAATGTGGATCAAGAAGACTAACCTATCCTTTTCACTTGGGTCCCCCTACTAGAAAATATCATTGATCTTAGAGTTGAATTGATATCAAAATAAGAACTTTTATGTAGGATTTCCATTTCTCCATTAAGACTCCAATTCCTTCCATGTCCTCACATCTTTCTAAGCATTGGTCCCTCTATCACGTCCTCTCTATACCATCTTGTAGGTAGTGCATGTTTTGTTATGTAAAAAGGAGAGGAGTTCCTCACTCATTTTGTAAACTTAATATACTCTCACCCATAGATCCATGCACATATTAACCTTTCTAAGGTTCCCAATTATCCAAAAAAAAGTGGTTTTTGATGATAGGAAAATCCTCTACAATGACCATCTATACTATAGATCTTCCAAAAGAAATATTTCTAGGAATGTGAATGCAAAATTCTAGATCTAATGGCTCAATGTATTTCCCGGTACAACTCTCTTTCATAACCCCTCTATTTCCATAAGCTTCCCTAGAATTTTTTATGTTAGAGACCTTTCGAAGGTGTGGAATTATTTTAGATTCCATCCTCCCAAAGATTTCAAATGAGTTATTCTAGGCCATATCACTAATGGCATACCTTGTTTTCCCTACCTATAAGTAGTGTAGACACCTTCGTTGGATCTAATTTATAATATCTTTTTGTATGATGGATAATGAACTCCAATATATTAGAGAGTTTATTCTAGGAAAAACTTAACTAATGTGAAAACACCTCAAATAGATTGTTGAAATGGATACTTGACACTGAGAGGGGGCCGTGAATCAGTGTCACAAAACTTTGGACAATTTTCCACTTTTCACAAATTAACTGAACAACAGAGATTTATTTCATTTTATCTATCAATATATATATATATAAGAATAAATACTTTATTTATTTATTTTAACTTGGATGAATACGTAAGATCAATCTTTGAATATCATCTTCAAACAATTATGAGAGACCCGAATCTTTGTTACAAGACTCAGCTTGTAGTTCTCAAATCCAACTGAGAAATGAGGAATCCAACCCTCATAACAAGTCCCAAATTATTGACCTCATATCCAACTGAGATGTGAGGAATCCAATCCTCATACAAGACCCAACTTGTAAATAGGCACCAACCTGATAGAATGAACTTTCATTCAATCCATTATGTATAAATATATATACTTCAACAAATTCAAATACACTTTCTCATGGATCGACTCGTGGATCGTTCTCATGTGAGTTGATAACAGACAGGGATCGACTCATCATATTGTTCTCATGCTTATGTTGCATTATTTGTTCACCAACAAATAATATTTGATCTCTTATCGATTCTCTGTAATGTTCTAGTGTTAACTCTCTGTCGAATTGAATCTGTATGAGGCACTTCCTTCAAACCATTTTCATATGATCATAGGCATAGAACCACAGGATTATCAATTTAAGTGTTGCCTCATTTTACCCTTATTTCTCTATTCCATACGATTGCAGGTGGTGATCAGGCGCTAGGATAAATAAGTGTTTGATCACTTATCAATATCAATGGTCATGTTTTAATCGCATGATGAGATGGACGATTGTTGTTACTTAGAGACTTCTTCCTTCACGACTTTCAACCTATGTAATCTTTCAAATCTTCCGAAGAATATCGCATCATATTAGATTGCATGGTCATTATTCATTCTTTCGTAGTCGGATGATCCTAGCTTGTC
The DNA here is from genome assembly GCA_009831015.1 of Picea engelmannii. Classification (NCBI taxonomy): domain Eukaryota; kingdom Viridiplantae; phylum Streptophyta; class Pinopsida; order Pinales; family Pinaceae; genus Picea; species Picea engelmannii. Next base: position 820,031 of record ML778917.1, on the reverse strand, counting down.
CATAGGTTTTTAACAAATCGACGATTACAAATTAATCAAGAGTTGAGATGAACGACTTTCATTTACTTTGGAGCTTCGGGACTTCATGCATTTGCTAGTAGTGAAACACCCTAAGTAAAACTCTTAGAGTGACGTAACTTGCTGACATCACTTGTTGACATGGCATGGGTCGAGTGACTACCATGTGTCACTAAGATTCGTGATTTACACATACCTGAAATATCAATTTCATATTGACACTTGTCATTATCTGACTATGCCACATGTCCTTATTGACGTGGTCTGCTGACATAGTGTAATGTCCCCACTTTGGGACATCATCACAAGGCAGAGATTTATGATGACCAAAGTAGCCAGATGGATGTTATAGCGAGTACAGGGGTATTTGAGAGGCATTGTGGGGTCCAACTTGCATTGATTATCATATTCCATCATTATGATCCATTCTGCACAGGTTGGCTTTGGTTTCGTTGCATTCCGACGATTTCCATGATTTTGACTATTTTGAGCTATAAGTCAATGGAATTCACTAAAGAGGTCATTTTGGGCACATTACTTGGAGG
>ML778917.1:806822-819418 GCA_009831015.1 Picea engelmannii | reverse complement strand
GAAGCCACAAGGAGAGATAAGGATCTTTTCAAAGGTAAAAAGGTTAATTAATTAATTAAATATTAATAAAATGAAAGTCACTTTGGAGGGACAAGGTGAGCCAAAAAGTATAAAGGAAAGGCAAGGGCCTCTTCTCATTCATTGAGGTATGATCTTATTTTGATAACTGGCTTTATCTAGTGAGCCCATCTACTGGGGGTTTTGAGGGTTTTGACTTAAAAAACCCTAGAGGATGATTCGGTGGTGAAATATTCCACCTAGCTTGTCCCAAGCTTGGTCTCGGATATGCAATACTCTCCCATGCCATTCTAGTCAGATCTACATTAGTGCAGGAGGTTCTACATAGCCACAGCCATAGGAAGAGGAGGAGGGCGCACCATTGGAGGTTTCTAGCAAGGGAGGCGCACCATCTTTGGAGAGAGATTTGATGTAGGAGATTGGCAGGGCTGTTGAGGATTTTATCACTTGGGTTTTCATTATAGGTCCTTGGACATCAGATCTAGTGCTTTCTGAGATAGTTTTATGGCTTAGATTATTTCTTGAGCAGTGGGGAGAATTGAAGAGAAGGAGGGCATTTTTGAGATCTAGATCTAGTCCGTTTGGAGGGGTTACACTTAAGATTTGACCCTGAGACTTCACCTAGTGACTTACAGTGTCCCGATATATATTTCTGGAGAGTTTCAGAGCATTTGGAGGCCTCCTTCAGTAGGGATGAATTATCTAGGGCTTTAGTCATCTAGTGGGGTGCACTATTCAGTGGGGGATTTCAGATCTACAAAGATTGAGAGGGATCTTGGAGATTCGAGCACCTGGGTTGTTCTTACCATCACCCGATCTATCAGTTGGCATATTTCTTAGGGAGATTGGACACCTTTGGCAGCAGGGCCAATTTATTGAGGGTTCCATCCTTCTATTGGAGCGTGGCATTCTTCAGCTGGAGAGTTTGGCATTTAGATCTACTTGTATTGATCTTCATTTCTTATTCAGCCTTTGGAGGCATCTTTTGTATTAGTGGGAGCATTTTGTAGTAGCTCTTATCTATTGTCTATATTCTTGGCCATTTTTTGAGCATTCCAGATCGACATCTTCATTGTAGCAGGTTTCTCTATTTTTAAAGAATATTTGAGATGTTTTGGCTTGTTTATCTTATTGCATATGGTTGAGGTATGTTCCATGGTTATCTCTTTCTTTTATTTGTTGCATACACACATATAAACACATCTAAACAAATAGATCAACAAACTGTTTGATGAAATACCTCACTCAGAAAAAGTTTTAAAAAGACACCAAAACAGTAATGATCCTTGCATAATGGCTTGGGATCATTACAGTGGTATCAGAGCTTAAATCCTGCAAATCTGAGTGGTCTTTATGGATAGTTGGAAGGAAATGGATAGGATATCCTTTGAGATATCATGTTTGGAGATCACGTATGACAACCTTAGCAAGGAAATTAAGGCTATAATAACCTTCCCACAATATGCAGCCTATAGAAATCCCCATTGGAGAAAATGGGATATTTTAGAGGGGATCATCATAGTAGATAAAAAGAGAAAATAAGCAGCTAGATGGTGGGAAGAACAGAGAAATACCACGCCCAGTAGGAGCACACAACCTTACCACAGTTGCAAGGGGTCGTGGGAACAAGATCATAGGTGCAGGGGTAAGGACCAGGAGCGCATTATTGAGGCGTGTCATGACAGTGATGATGAGGTGTGTGAGGATGGAGAAATAGATGTGGATTTAGAGCAGTCGGATGATGACAGTGATTCTTACATAGAGGCTAGTGATAGTGACTCTACCTCAGAGGATAGTGATGAGGACTCTTGCACGGAGGCTACTGATGCTTGCACGCTTGAGGAGGATGATGACCCTTGTGTAGTGGATAGGCAGCTGGATGGATAAGACGATAGCACTAGTGTCTCAGCAGACATATCACATACCATTGATGTCGTCATGTCTCATCAGAGTGGTGACACTAGTTAGGAGTCACACGTGTTAGCACCTAGAGATGATGAGCTTCCTATGGGGGTTGTGGCACATCTGTCACCTATTCAGATACCCATGATAGCCACGTCACATGAGGAGATCGGTGGCACGTCAGGTATGATGGATGAGCCTAGTGTGAGGGATGCACACCATGGACAAGTAGACCCACAGGCCCAGGAGGAGGTACATGATGTACCAGCATTTGACCTCACACATACAGGTTAGACAGAGGAGATGGAGTCACAGATGTTGGAGACTCCATTGGTTGAGCAGATTCCAGAGGATGATAGGTTGATGGAGCACTTACTTCCAGGATCGGTTTGCATTGATGAGGATGCATTTTTTAGTAGTCAGGATGACCATAGCACGTGTTTGGATACATCTCTATGGGATCCAGGTGCAGAAGATAGTAGCAGGTTGAGTGCACAGGAGGATACAGCTACTCATACAAGATACAGTGTGAGTCAGGGGGAGATGGAATCTAGTGATGGGATGCAGTGGCATACAGGAGTACCCAGTAGCATAGTAGACAGTAGACAATTCAGCACATCATCTTATGCAAAGGGTTTTTTTTGGGATTCCAGAGTAGACACTAGCAGGACTGACACTAGAAGTAAGGGGTCTGAGATGGCACCTCAGCATGACCATGATCAGGATTCACACCACTTAGCAGAACAATTGAGAGTTAGTGAGGCTATGATCATGGCATCAACTAGACGTATTTATGACATGTATGCAGTGATGGCAGATTACTGCTGGAGAGCACCAATGGCATATGGTAGTTTAGATGGATGATTTTCACACTCTCCTGGAGAGAGTATCTGTGATGAGGACTGACTACCAACAGTTGTTGACAGATAGGGATTATCTACTGAGGGTTGGTGAGATGTATCATGAGGCTCTGAGGGAGTAGGAGTTGGAGATGGACCGACTCACCCAAGAGTTGGAGAGCACTCTAGGATTCTTGAGAGGCACACAGACATCCCTTCAAGAATCAGAGTCTAGATCAGATGGGTCTCTTGAGGAGATCCATCAGATATCCACTTCATCTGTCTTAGTGGACACTCATATGTATCAGTCAGTCACGTTGACAAAGGATGTTGATGATCTAGAAGAGGAGCACCAAATGATGGGGGACACTCCCATTTGTGTCATGGGGGTGGTTGATCGCCATATAGAGATTGATCCAGCCATACGCCTAGGATCGATGATACAGCATGAGTCTGCAGGAGATGACATGAGTATGTCGGAGCATACGATGATGAGGGATAGTTCACAGAGTCATGCCGAGATGTATGGTGGAATTCAGAGGGGTATAGCCCCTTGCAAGGAGGAGACACGCCTAGGGGATCATGCAGATGTCACTCATTTGCAACAACACCTAGTTATGAGAGATCACCTTCACCATTTCAGCAGTTGCCTGGGTGATGGGATATGGAGAGTGGTTTACCAGCAGTTGGAGGAGTTTCTTCCAATTGTATATGATGATTGGGGGTTAGTGATGACTGCAGCCGAGAGGTTATCATGGATACTGATGGATGAGCTTCTGGTTGAATCCTTGGGATTGACCAAATCTTGTGACGCTCTCCAATCCTACAGTGAGCTGTATATATGTCTGTTACCCCTTTCTGAGATGTTTATCATTGACAACAGCATGAGGAGGATAGCATATGAGCACATAGGGATTCTGACAGTGATTAGTCTCACACAGGAGTAGTTAGAGGAGATTGGAAGTGATAAACTTCCAATTTTTCCATGGGATCCCGTAGTCCGTTTTGTTAGCACGATGTTCATGTTGACCCAGGTTGCACCAGAGAGCCACACACTCCACCTTGGTTTGGTTTGGAGTGGGTTTGTAGGTACTTGTCCTATGGGGTGAGACCTTTTCCTTTGCTTGGCCATCATGATAGGGCATGGAGAGGTTTGGATAGGTACTTCTTCTACATTGATTCCTATACAGATACAGTTTCTAGACAGCAGGTCCAATGGTCACAAGTATTTTAGTTGGAGGACCCAGGAGAGGAGGGTTCAGGATGTATTCAGGGGGCAGACAATCATGGTCAGAGTAGTGTAGTGTCAGCATGAAGATCTTCGACAGAGGTTAGCATGGGACCCAGGGATTGCAGGATTGAGCAGTTCATTGATCGACAGGGGAGGGTGGACCATGGCAGGGGAAAGTTACTCTAACTTTACATTGATCTTCAGTGTTGAGAGGAGCGCATCGGTTGCGGGTGCCTCATAGAGGTCTTGCATCACCTCAGTCGGGCATCAACACATGTAGTTGATGGAGGCCATGTGGATCTTGGTAGAGATTTGGAGGATGGACTCATTCTGAGATGAGGACATGGGTTAGGTGCAGGAGGTTCACAGGGTTGATATCTTCCAGGATTGTTCTTCATAGAGTATTACAGTTCACTTCCTGATATGGGATCCAGGGGATGGAGTGTGCTATTGTTCATCGTTGGATGGGTTCTACTATGTATCCCATAGGTGGACATGGGATCCTGGTATTTTACTTGGAGGGATTTGGGTATTGCTTGAGGACAAACAATTTTCTAGCAGGGAGGACTGTAATGTCCCCACTTTGGGATATCATCACAAGGTAGAGATTTATGATGACCAGAGTAGCCAGATGGATGCTATAGCGAGTATAGGGGTATTTGAGAGGCATTGTGGGGTCCAACTTGCATTGATGATCATATTCCATCATTATGATCCATTCCGCACAGGTTGGCTTTGGTTTCGTTGCATTCCGACGACTTCCAGGATTTTGACTATTTTGAGCTATAAGTCAATGGAATTCACTAAAGAGGTCATTTTGGGCACATTACTTGGAGGAACCTCTCAGTGTAATATCTCATTAGAATCATGAGTAGAAACACTACAGGATGGGATGGCTAGAAGTGACTTTCAGTGGCCAGGGAAGCCACAAGGAGAGATAAGGAGCTTTTCAAAGGTAAAAAGGTTAATTAATTAATTAAATATTAATAAAATGAAAGTCACTTTGGAGGGAAAAGGTGAGACAAAAAGTATAAAGGAAAGGCAAGGGCCTCTTCTCATTCATTGAGGTATGATCTTATTTTGATATCTGGCTTTAGCTAGTGAGCCCATCTCTTGGGGGTTTTGAGGGTTTTGACTTAACAAACCCTAGAGGACGATTCGGTGGTGAAAGATTCCACCTAGCTTGTCCCAAGCTTGGTCTCGGAGATGAAATACTCTCCCACACCATTCTAGTCAGATCTACATCAGTGCAGGAGGTTCTACACAGCCACAACCATAGGAAGAGGAGGAGGGTGCACCATTGGGGGTTTCTAGCAAGGGGGGCGCACCATCTTTGGAGAGAGATTCGTTGTAGGAGATTGGAAGGGTCGTTGAGGATTTTGTACTTGGGTTTTCATTACAGGGCCTTGTACATCATATCTAGTGCTTTCTAAGATAGTTTTATGGCTCATATTATTTCCTGAGCAGTGGGGCGAATTGAAGAGAAGGAGGGTGTTTTTGAGATCTAGATCTAGTCCGTTTGGAGGGGTGACCCTAAGACTTCACCTAGTGACTTGCAGTGTCCCGATCTATATTTCTGGAGATTTTTAGAGCATTTGGAGGCCTCCTTCACCAGGGCCGAATTATCTAGGGCTTCAGTCATCCAGTGGGGTGCACCATTCAGTGGGGGATTTCAGATCTACAGAGATTGAGAGGGATCTTGGAGATTCGGGCACCTGGGTTGTTCTTACCATCACCCAATCTATCAATTGACGTATTTCTTAGGGCGATTGGACACTTTTGGTAGCAGGGTCGATTTATTGAGGATTTCAGCCTTCTATTGGAGCGTGGCATTCTTCAGCTGGAGAGTTTGGCATTCAGATCTGCTTGTATTGATCTTCATTTCTTATTCAGCCTTTGGAGGCATCTTTTGTATTAGTGGGAACATTTTGTAGCAGCTCTTATCTATTGTCTATCTTCTTGGCCATTTGTTGAGCATTCCAGATCGGCATCTTCATTGTAACAGGTTTCCCTATTTTTAAAGAAGATTTGAGATGTTTTGGCTTGTCTATCTTATTGCATATGGTTGAGGTATGTTCCATGGCTATCTCTTTCTGTTATTTGCTGCATATACACATATAAACACATCTAAACAAATAGATCAGAAAATTGTTTGACGAAATACCTCACTCAGAAAAAGTTTTAAAAAGACACCTAAACAGTAATGATCCTTGCATAATGGCTTGGGATCATTACAGTGGTATCAGAGCTTAAATCCTGCAAATATGAGGGGTCTTTATGGATATTTGGAAGGACATGGATAGGATATCCTTTGAGATATCATGTTTGGAGATCACGTATGACAACCTTAGCAAGGAAATTAAGGCTATAATAACCTTCCCACAATATGCAGCCTATATAAATCCCCATTGGAGAAAATGGGATATTTTAGAGGGGATCATCATAGTAGATAAAAAGAGAAAAGAAGCAGCTAGATGGTGGGAAGAATAGAGAAATCCCACGCCCAGTAGGAGCACACAACCTTGCCATAGTTGCAAGGGGCCATGGGAACAAGATCACAGGTGCAGGGGTAAGGATCAGGAGCGCATTATTGAGGCATGTCATGACAGTGATGATGAGGTGTGTGAGGATGGAGAATAGATGTGGATTCAGAGCAGTCGGATGATGACAGTTATTCTTGCACAAAGGCTAGTGATAGTGACTCTACCTTAGAGGATAGTGATGAGGACTCTTGCATGGAGGCTACTGATGCTTGCACGCTTGAGGAGGATGATGACCCTTGTGTAGTGGATAGGCAGCTGGATGGAAAAGACGATAGCACCAGTGTCTCAACAGACATATCACATACCATTGATGTTGTCATGTCTCAGTAGAGTGGTGACACTAGTTAGGAGTCACACGTGTTAGCACCTAGAGATGATGAGCTTCCTATGGGGGCCATGGAACATCTGTCACCTGTTCAGACACCCATGATAGCCACGTCACATGAGGAGATTAGTGGCATGTAAGGTATGATGGATGAGCCTAGTGTGAGGGATGCACACCATGGACAAGTAGACCCATAGGCCCAGGAGGAGGTACAGGTCATCCAGAGGAGATGGAGTCATAGATGTTGGAGACTCCATTGGTTGAGCAGATTCCAGAGGATGACAGGTTGATGGAGCACTTACTTCCAGGATCGATCTGCATTGATGAGGATGCACTTTTTAGCAATCAGGATGACCATAGCACATGTTTGGATACATCTCTATGGGATCCAGGTGCAGAGGATAGTAGCAGGTTGAGTGCATAGGAGGATACAACTGCTCATACAGGATACAGTGTGAGTCCGGGGGAGATGGCATCTAGTGATGGGATGCAGTGGCATAGAGGAGTACCCAACAACACAGTAGACAATGGACAGTTTAGCACATCATCTTATGCAAAGGGTGTTTTTGGGGATTCCAGAGTAGACACTAGCAGGACTGACACTAGTAGTAAGGGCTCTGATATGGCACCTCAGCATGACCATGATCAGGATTCACACCACTTAGCAGCACAGTTGAGATTTATTGAGGCTATGATCATGGCAACCACTAGACGTATTGATGACATGTATGCAGTGATGGCAGATTACTGTTGGAGAGAACCAGTGGCATATGGTAGTTTAGATGGAGGATTTTCCATGGATGATTTTCACACTCTCCAAGAGAGAGTATCCGTGATGAGGACTGACTACCAACAATTGTTGACAGATAGGGATTATCTATTGAGGGCTGGTGAGATGTATCATGAGGCTCTAAGGGAGTAGGAGTTGGAGATGGACCGACTCACCCAGGAGTTGGAGAGCACTCTAGGATTCTTGAGAGGCACATAGACAACCCTTCAAGAATCAGAGTCTAGATCAGATGGGTCTCTTGAAGCGATCCATTAGATATCCACTTCATCTGTCTTAGTGGACACTCATATGTATCAGTCAGTCATGTTGACAAAGGATTTTGATGATCTAGCAGAGGAGTACCAGTTGATGGGGGACACTCCCATTTGTGTCTTGGGGGTGGTTGATCTCCATATAGAGATTGATCCAGCCATATGCCCAGGATCGATGATACAACATGAGTCTGCAGGAGACAACATGAGTATGTCGGAGAATACGATGATGAGGGATAGTTCCCAGATTCATGCCGAAATGTATGGTGGCATTCAGAGGGGTATAGTCCCTTGCAAGGAGGAGACACGCCTAGGGGAGCATGCAGATGTCACTCATTTGCAACAACACCTAGTTATGAGAGATCACCTTCACCATTTCAGCAGTTGCCTAGGTGATGGGAAATGGAGAGTGGTCTACTAGTAGTTGGAGGAGTTGCTTTCGATTGTACCTAATGATTGGGGGTTAGTGATGACTATAGGCGAGCAGTTATCATGGATACTGATGTACGAGATTCTGGTTGAATCCTTGGGATTGATGAAAGCCTGTGATGCTATCCATTCCTACAGTGAGATGCAGATATGTATGTTACCCTTTTTTGACACATTTATCATTGACAACAGCATGAGGAGGATAGCAGATGAGAACATAGGGCTTCTAATAGTGATTAGTCTCACACAGGAGCAGTTAGAGGAGATTGGAAGTGATAAACTTCCAAGTTTGCCATGGGACCCCGTAGTCCGTTTTGTTAGCACGAAGTTCATGTTGACCCAGGTTGCACCATAGAGCCACACACTCCACCTTTTCCTGCGATGTTTCTTTTCCTTGGTTTAAATCCAACAACTCTTTTCTTTGCTTATCCTATCCTTCCACTTAAACTGATCCAATGGATATCGAGAATTCAGGTATTTGAGATCTTAGTTCTTCTTTCCTTTCTTATCCTATCCTTCAACTCAACTTGATCCATCAGTCGAGAATGGTCTCGAAGTATATCAACGATCAGGGATGATTGTGGGGTCCCAACCAACACAATGTTTAAAACTATCGTCGAGATCCGCAATGGAAATTGCTCATTTTTAGTGGAACTGATGACAACCGTAGATATATTGACAGATGACCATCGACGGTCAATGTGGATTCCAGAACCATAACTTGTGTGTGGTTTATCCCGTATCCCAAAATTTGCAATTGAATTTGTGCGATTATTAGTGGATCAAACACAGTCGTCAATCTTTGAATATATAAGATTTGACGGTCCTGACTAATTGCGGGATTGGAAATAGCATGTTGTTTAATTCTTCTTTCGTTCTCTACAATCTATCCATGTCATTGATCTGGCTTGCATATCCAACCGTTACAACTTGATCTGATCATTGACCAATCCTCCAATAGTCCTTAAGCCTATGGTCACTCATATGACCAATGTCTGTTACATGAGACGATCATCACCGTCAATTTCTTGATCAGACATGAGACGATCATCACCGTCAATTTCTTGATCAGACGGTTACTGAGGCTTCTCACATTTTCATGTGCATCGATCGAATTCTCAGTATTTCCATCAATCCTAACGACATTTCTACAATGTGATCTTCCTTAGGAGCTTTAATCTTTCCATATTGTCTGACATTTTCATTATTTCCATACTTTCAATGTGTTTTTCCTCATATGATTTGATCTCTGCATACTATTTGACATTCTCTGCTAACTGTGCACTTTTCCTTCTGAGCTTTGATATCTACGTATTGTTTGACATTCTCTGCTAACTATTATATTTTTTACATCAATGACAATTTCATCTATGATAACTCAACAATGACAGTTCATCATAACAACTTATCATCACATCTTAACAACATCGACTGTTGACATCAATGACAATATGTCCAACAATATCCCCCTTTGTCATTGAGGGAAACACACTAACTTCATACACAAACTCCCTCTGTGATGATGTGTTTCTCTTATGAAGTTACTCTCCCCCTTTGACATCAGTGGAAAAGGGTTTCTCCCCTTATGATCAACCTCTGTTTGTCTACAATGTTTTGACCAAAATATGAACTTGGGTAACTCCCCCTACATTCCTACTCTGTCTGCCATAATTGAATGACTCCCCCTGTCAATATGCTCTCTCTGCCTCTGACTACTCTCCCCCTTTGTTTTTGAAAGGGTATCTATTCCCGACAAGGTCTCTTCTCCTATTAATTTTAAAAACTCGTTTCATAATCCTTTGATTTTGTAGAACCCAATTTAAACCCTTTTTTTGTATTTTCTTTCTTTGGCTAACAAATTATGATTTCATCAAAATTTGATATTTTCCCATATTCCTTTATACATACTTCCTTTTCTTGAGCTTGATTTATTTCATATTGAATTTCACATTCTTTATTAGGACCTTCACCCATCATGTTCTTATTATTAATTTCTTCATTTTCAGGTGTAATAACATCTTTCTTGCTTTCTCCTTCAGATTTTCTTCTCCATATATTTCTATGAGATATTCTGTTTTTTTTATCTTCTCTTTCTAATTGTGTTTTTAAAGATTTATCATCTCCTTTATTCTTCCAACTTTTATTAGGCTTTGTCACTGACTTGAATGACTTATTCAAATATTGACTTTTTTTATTCTTGCAGTTTTTGGATTTGTGCCTAAAACCTATCACAATTGTAACATCTCATTGTATGAAATTTTTTTGTTGTGTGCCCAACAAAATTACATCTCCAACATCTAATTGAGTTTTTGGATTTTCTTTTATATCCTTCCTCTAGTTTCTTTCAATCCATTGATTTATGGCCAAAGATATGACAAGAAAAGAAATAACCATTGAAGGTGTTTCCATTCTTGATTTTATTTTGGCTTGAAAGATCTTTCATTTGATTGTATTCTTCCTTTTTACTTCTATAGATGTCTTCCTTAACAAATTTCATGACTTGTAATTGCTTTGTAATTTCACCTTTTCCTTTTAAGAAGGATGATCCTTTCTCATGTTTGCAAATGGTGTTACGTTTGTTATTGTCTTCTTTCTTATTGTATCCAAGACCAGTTTTGTCATCAGTTGATCTTTGGCTCTTCCAAATATTATCTAGGATAAATAAGCTATTCTGGAAATTGACAATCTTATTTGTATGTTCATTCATATTTTTGAGATTGACTATTTCTAACTTCAACATGTGACACAATTCTTCATTTTTAGTCAACTGAATCTTCAGGGCTTCTTCCACTTTTTTAGCATGTTCAAGTTGATTTTTTAGATTGATTACTATTTATTTTGTCTCATCCAAGACTTCTTTGAATTTAATAGATTTGTCATATGTCTTAAATTCTTCCATATCTTTTGTTAGATCAAAAACTTTAGTTTTCAATATTTTGATTTCTTCCTCGTATTCTAGCTTAATCCTTTTGAGGTTGATGGATTCTAATTCAAACATTTGGAATGATTCTGCCTTTTTAGTTATTTGGATCTTCTTGGCTTCTTCCTTTTTCTTAGCTTCTTCAATTTGAGTCATTAGATCTGCATTAGTACTTTCATTTATCTTTTTGAAATTGATGATTTACAATTCCAACATGTGGTAAGAATTTTCTTTCCTTGTTAACTGGATCTTTAGGTCTTCTTCACTTTCTTTAATTTCCTCAAGTTGAGTATTTAGACTGTTAACTAATTCTTCTGATTATTTTATCACTTCTTTTCTTTTACTGTCATGTTTCTTTAATTCTTCCATCTCTTCTATTAGATTAATAACTTCGGTTTTCAATCTTTTGTTTTTTTCTTCCTTGTTTTCTAACTGAATCTTTTGCTCATGTTCTTCATGGTTATATTGATCTAAATGTTAAAGTAGCAACATATCCTTTTGTTTAATTTTCTTCAACTCTTCTAGAGTGCACATGGTTGTGTACTCAATATTGTCAAGAGCCTCCATAGGAACTTTAATATGCATATAATTTCTTCGTTCCAAACAAATCTCTCCTATAGCAACTGCAACATCAGTTTTAAGATTATGTAATTTTTCTTTAGTGATTAGTAAGGTATGCCTCAATTCCTTGATGATGTTTTCTTCCTCACTGTTGACTAAGATTTGCATCAAATCATGTATATCATTCTAATTAGAAATAGTTTTCTCTGTATTATGTTCTTCAATCTGATTGCAATTTTCCCCTTTTTTATTTTTTTCCTTATCTTGATAAGAATTCTTTACTTCTCATTTTTGTTCTTAATTCTAACAAGAATCCTCTATATCTGAGTCTTGTTTCTCACTTTGATAGGATTTCTCTTCTTCTTGTGTTTCATTCTGATAACAATTTTCTAGTTGGAGACATAATTCTTTAGCAGATTTGTAGTGCCTCATCTTTTCTTTGACTTGGTATGACAATCCATCCTGGATTTATTTTAAGGGTACTGAATTGTGTATCCTTTCCTCCTTTGTAGTTTTGTTTTTTCTCTTTGAAGTAGTTAAGTTCCAAGGCTTACTTACTACCGAATCCCAAACTCCAGATCCTCTTGACTTCAGATATCTTTTCATATTTTCCCTCTATGATGAATAATTTGTTCCATCAAGTAAGGAAGCTTCATTTGTGGAGATATAAATTTTTCCACCCATTTATTTTGAATCTACCTTCAATGTTTAAACTATGATGAAGGAACATTTCTCTCATACCAATTGTTGAAATGGATACTTGACACTGAGGGGGGGGGGGGGGGGG
>ML778917.1:768610-806772 GCA_009831015.1 Picea engelmannii | reverse complement strand
ACAAATATTTATTTCATTTTCTCAATCAATATATATAAAAGAATAAATACTTTATTTATTTATTTTAACTTGGATGAATACATAAGATCAATATTTGAATATCATCTTCAAACAATTATGAGAGACCCAACTCTTTGTTACAACACCCAACTTGTAGTTCTCAGATCCAACTGAGAAATGAGGAATCCAACCCTCATAACAAGTCCCAGCTTGTTGATCTAAGATCCAACTGAGATGTGAGGAATCCAATCCTCTTACAAAACCCAACTTGTAAACAGGCACCAACCTGATAGAATGAACTTTCATTCAATCCATTATATATAAATATATATACTTCAACAAATTCAAATACACTTTCTTCTCACCGTTCTTTCTTGCTTATATAGTCTTCCAACTAGTGTGAATTTGAATCATTTCATATTTTGATATTTGAACCATTGTACCTTTTCATTTAAAATGATAATATTAATCTTTAATTGATATCATTTTTCCGTTTATCCTTTATTCATAATGCTCATGAATTAACTCTCTTTTAATCATGATTATGTGTCATTTATTTTGTCTTCGTGAGTTGATCACAGACATGGATCGACTCATCATATCGTTCTCATGCTTTTGTTGCATTCTCTGTTCACCAACAGATCATATTTGATCTCTTATCAATTCTCTGTAATGTTCTAGTGTTAACTCTCTATCGAATTAAATCTATATGAGGTGCTTCCTTCAAACCATTTTCATATGATCATAGGCGTAGAACCAAGGGCTTATCAATTTAAGCGCTGCCTCATTTTACCCTTATTTCTCTATTACATACGACCGCAGGTGGTGACCAGGCGTTAGGCTAAATAAGTGCTTGATCACTTGTCAAGATCAATGGTCTTGTTTTAATCGCATTATGATATGGATGACTGTCGTTACTTCAGGACTTCGTCCTTTGTGATTTTCAGCCTCTGTAATCTTTCAAATATTTTGAAGCAGATTTCTCCATAGTGGATCACACAGTCATTATTCGTTCTTTCGTAGTCGGACGATCCTGTCTTGTCCAGAGGTTTCGAACAAATCAACGATTATGACTTAATCAAGAGTTGAGATGAATGAATCTCATTTACTTCGGAGCTTCGGGACTTTAGGCATATCCTAATAGTGAAACTCCTAAAGTAAAACTCTCGGAGTGACGTAACTTGTTGATGTTGCTTGTTGACATGGCACGGGCCGAGTGGTTGCCACGTGTGTAATGTACCTCTCCGGCCACCAACAGGCCAGGGGATGCCACTACTCAGACACTTAACTTAGTTCTGACAACATATTTTAACAACCCAGTATTCAACTGAGGTATGTCACATAATTTTTTTTCTTTTAAACTACGTATATACACACACATGCATACATACATACTGAACTGCAAGCAATTAAACATATACATAAAACACTGTAGCAGAAACTTCACATATAAAACATAAAAAAACAATTTCATTCTGTAAATATATGATTTTCAGGTTGTATTATCAGTAATCATCAACATGCAACATACACAGGGGTATACCCTTAAACATACAGACAGATATGTTCACACATGAAAATAAACCCATAAATTAATGCATAAACGACAATGCAGTATGTAAATTCATCACAGAACCGATACTTATCTTGGTAATAATGTCACCAACTGTGTTAATATCGTCCATGAACCTCCCAGCCTTAGACTACACTGTTCATCACTCTCAACAGTGAGTCACCCCCAAGCTGGGACTAGACTCCACCCGGGGTAAGGGATTCCTAACCAGGCTAAAGGCTCATGAACAACAGGAAAGACTCCTTCATAGGTGCTCACTCAACTGATAGCCTACAACCTCTCCTTCCCCACTTACCTGTCACACCCAAGGAAGTGTGCCCCAAATCTTCTCAACAGTCCCTCGGCTGCCCCACTTCCCTTCCAAGGTTATAGGAATTCTCAGAGCTCTGTAGCCGTAGTTTAGCACCCTCAGGAAATCAATCCACAATAATTCTCTCACTCAACCCTCTCGAGTGTTCACTCAACCACATCCTATAGCCTCTCCTTCCCCACATACCTGTCACACCCAAGGAAGTGTGCCCCTTCTCTGCTCAACAATCCCTCGGCTGCCCCACTTCCCTTCCAAGGTTACAGCAACAGGCCGGACCAGAAGTCTCAGAGCGTTGTAGCCACAGTTTAACACCTTAAGGGACTCGATTCCTAGCAATTATATCACTCAAAGAATTGCTCACGGGCCTGACAACCCGCCTCTTCAATCCCGCTCCCAAGCTAACAAGTACACCAACAGGAATGGTTATCAATCTTGTCTGGGTACGGTGGTATGAAGATACAAATATAGCTCAAGGTCTGACAGAATGTATCACGGATATTGGTTCTCTGGTCGAAGGAAAAATTGTAAGATTCTTGGAAATTCTTCCCACCCCCCAATGGTCTATCCCCCAAAAGGAACTAAGTATTGGAAGTAAGTATGCATGTCTCCAAATTGACAGTTTTCATATTGGAAGCTTCTCTGATACACTTGTCCACTCCTTTACGACTTAGGATAAAATAATTATCCATATTTTATGTTCTAAGAAATATTAATTTAATATTCCTTTTTGGCTTAAGCTCTCTCAATTAGCCCTTTCCTTAGCTTTTGGCCCTCTCTTTCCCTAACTGGTGGAATCTAGTCCCCCTTCTCTTTTATTTTGGTCAGTCTGCGTGTAGCGATGTATTTTATATTAATCATGAGACATATACAAAATAGGCATGATGGCCTTTAACATCTAGGCACTCTGGCCTAATTCTAAAACATAATCATTTTGGCTTATAATACTGGCTCACCAGCCTATAATTCATATCATATACATAAAGTTTCATTGACCTTAATATTGTGCACACCTTATTTACTGCGTCGGGTATCTGTTGTCCTCAAGGTTGCGCGCACTTTAGTTACTGCGCGCGGTATCCAGAAATGTGCACACTACATCACTTTACTTCGTAGTATATGTGCGCACCATGCCATAAAAGGTGAATTACAAAATGATGTCTAAACAACTCACCAGCTTAGATATACTTGTATTAAACTTGCATTTGTTTTCATCCAAGGGATATTACAATCCCCTCCCCTTATTTATGCACTGTCCTCAGTGCATCATGTACCCATATAAAACAAAATTTTCAAATTTTTTCAAAAAGATGTGGGTATTCTGCCTGCATTACATCCTCATGCTCCCAAGTAGCTTCTTCATGTTCGTACCCATTCCATTGGACCTTTACAATCCCTATGGATTGATTCCAGAGTTGTTTTATTTTTCGGTCCAAAATGTGCACCGGATGCACGTGGAAAGCGCCTTCTTGCTCCACCTGAATAACATTCCAATCAACAACATGATTAGCATCAGGTATGTATTTCTTTAGCAATGATACATGGAATACATTATGAACAGACATAGATGCAGGAAATGCAATCATATAAGAAACTGGACCAATCCTCTCTAGGATTTCAAATGGTCCACAAAATCTAGTTGCCAACTTGGCGCAGCTTCCCAGCTTCAGGGAACTCCTGTTAGCTTTCACCTTCAGGAAAACATGATCACCCACTTTGAATTCTTTGTGGATTTTGTTTTTATCAGCATAACTTTTCTGTCTGTCTTGGGCAACTTTCAAATTCTGCTTAATTTTTAACATCTGGTCCTCCATCTCCTTGAGCAACTATGGCCCGACTATTGTTCTATCAGCTGGGTTATCCCAACTCACTGGAGTATTGCACCTTCTGTCGTAAAGTGCTTCAAATGGGATCATCTTCAATGATGTCTGATACCCATTGTTGTAAGTGAATTCTACTAAATGTAGGTAGTCTTCCCATTTTGATGGTTTATCCATCACATACATTCTCAACATATCTTCTATCACTCTATTCACCCTCTTTTTCTGTCCATCGGACTCTGGATGGTAAGCTATAATAAAGTTCAAATTTGTCTTAAATCCTTTGAACAATCCTTTCCATAAATTCAAGGTGAATTTCGAGTCTCTGTCATACATAATCGTTTTAGGAATTATGTGCAATCGTGCCACTTCCTTCATGAAAATATCAGCGACATTTGTTGCCTTGTGAGTAGTTTTTAGTGGAATAAAATGGGCATCTTTTGTAAGCTTGTCCACCACCACCATAATCGAATCATGTAGCTTGCCTGTTCTGGGAAATCCCGTAATAAAATCCATTGTCACCACTTCCCACTTCCATTCAGGAATGGGAAAAGGTTGCAACAATCCTGCTGGGTGCCTATGTTTTGCTTTAACTTTCTGGCATTCCATACATCTTGCGATGTATTCTGCTATCTCTCTCTTCATGCCTGGCCAAAAGTATTGGCTCTTAACCACTGCCATAGTTTTCTGATATCGAGGGTGCCCTGCATAAGGAACATTATGCATCTCATGAAAAATTATACGTTTCAAGTCATGGACATTTGGTACGAAAATTATGTTCTTGTGCAACAGTATTCCATCTACTCCCAACTTATAAATATCCATCTATTGTGGTGTGTTACCTTGGTGTAATTTTGGTATCAATTCTTTGTATTGCAGGTCTATATTTGCAGCCTCCAGAATTTTTCTTTTGACATCAGTCTGATACATTTTGATGGTTGTAGCACGTAGTTCATGCACCCTCCTGTTGAGTGTTTCAGCCACTTTATTTTCTTTCCCTTTGATATGATTTATATCAAATTTATATTCGCTTAGAAATTCTAACCATCTACTTTGCCTAGCATTTAGATTTGGATGATCAAATAAATATTTCAAACCATTGTGGTATGTTCTTAGCTCAAACCTTTTTCCCATGAGGTAGTGTCTCTATTTCCTCAGGGCATGTACTATGGCTTCCAACTCCAAATCACGAGTGGCATAGTTTCTTTCATGCTCTTTCAACTTCCTTGATTCATAACATATCATGAATCCATTTTGACTGAGGACTCCACCAAGTCCTTCATTACATGCATTTGTTCATACAATGAAATCTTCATTTGGGTCTGCAATCCTTAGTATTGGAGCACTTGTCAATAATTGTTTCAAATGTTGGAAACTCCTTTCATAGTCCGACGTCCACTGAAACTTCATACCCTTTCCTTGAAAGGAAGTGATTGGGTGTGCTATCTTTGAGAATCCTCCAATGAATCTCCTGTAGTAACCTGCAAGGCCCATGAATGATCTGACCTCTGTCACATTCTTTGGTGTTTACCATTCTCTAATGGATTCTATATTCTCAAGGTCCACTGTCAGGGATGATTTTAAGGATGGAAATTTATTTGAAAATGTAGAAACCTTGGCGAATCTTACTAATCCTTCATATGTCAATTATAAATGTTTGGCGATATTTTTGTAAAAATATTCAAATTTCTAAGTATTTTATATAGTTTTTATAAACTTTTGGCGATTTTTAAAGAAAAATAATTTTATCCTATAGAATTTGGGCGAATCATTTTTAAAATATCGAATCTCATTTTTGGAAAAACCATGGAAAATTAGCCCATGAGCGAAATTTAGCCCCTAAAATCATCCCTGTCCACTGTTATCCCATCTTTTGAGATGATATGCCCCAAATAATGAATTTGTTTCTGATAAAATGAGCACTTGCTCAATTTGGCATACAAATGATGCTCCCTTAATACTTGCAACACCATATTCAAATGATGTTCATGCTCTTCCTTTGACTTAGAGTATACAAGAATGTCATCCAGAAAGACAATGACAAACTTGTCTAAATATTCTCGGAAAACATCATTCATTAAGCACATGAAAACAGCTAGTGCATTTGACAACCCAAATGGCACCACTGTGAACTCATAATGACCATACCTTGTCTTGAAGGAAGTCTTGTTGATATATTCTTATTTAATTCTTACCTGATGATATCCCGATCTGAGATCTATCTTTGAAAAGATCTTTGCATCCTTCAATTGATCAGAAAGATCATCGATCCTTGGCAGAGGATACTTGTTCTTGACAGTCACTTTATTCAACTCTTTGGAATCAATGCACAATCTTAACGTTCCATATTTCTTTTTCACAAACAATACTGGGGCACCCCAAGATGACACACTTGGATGTATATACCCCTTCTTCAGAATTTCTTCCAGCTGCATTTGCAACTCTTTCAATTCTGGCATACTCATTCTGTAAGGATTCTTTGACACAAGAGCTACTCCTGGTGTCAGATTTATAGAAAAAACAATGTCTCTCTTTGGGGGTAGTCCTGGTACCTCCCCTAATACATATTCAAACTCTTTTAGGACTTCATAATCCTCCAAATTTGGCACCTTGTCTTTAGGTGTCTCCTCCATATGAATTGCAAATATTTGACATCCTCTTCTATAACATTTCCTCAACTGCAATTCTGAAATTTCTCTAATGGTTACTGCCCTGGGAATTCCCTGCAATTTCCTTTGGTTCCCTTCTTCATCCAAGCAAGTGAATTCTTTTTTATGACAATCCAATAGAGCATGATGTGGGTCCAACCAATCCATCCCAATTATACATTCATAGGAACCTAAAGGTAAGATGTTCAAATCTTATTTGGTGTTCAATCTGTTCATGTCCATAGGACATGACTTAACCATCTCATTAACCTTTATTTTGTCTCTTGTAGCCAACTGTACCAACCAAGGTTTTCCATGCTTTCCTCTTGGCAATTGAAAACTTTCTACCATCTTAGGATCTATATAACTATGACTAGATCCTGAATCAATTAAAAAGCAATGGTTTGGTCGTTAATCATACCTCCCACTTCAATCATGTGTGACTGATATTATTCTTGCTTGTTATCCAGGGCTGCATAGATCCTTGGCACATTTTTTCCCATGTCCCCCATTGTTTCATCTTGTTGTACATTATAAACAGTCCTTTCTTTTTCACCTCTGTGAGGACAATATATGAATCTATGATCTCCTTTACAACCCTAACATTGAATAGGTGGATGCCTTGGCCTTTGGCCTTCTGCCTCTATCATTTTGGCTCTTTAAGAGTTTTTGGTCCCCGTGGACTATTTCTAAAGAATGGTGGTTTAAATCCTTTCTTCTTCTGATCCACCTTGAACATCTTTTTGTCTTCCCAAGGTTTTTGGAAAGTTCTCCTTTCTTTCTGCTGATCATATAGACATTTAGCTCGCCTTATGGTATCTTCCAATGTCTTGGGATCATCATACTATATTTTTTCACTGATGAACGCTGGCAGTCCACTCAAATACCTTTGAATTTTCACTGTCTCATCCTTGATGAAGGAGACATACTTCAACAATTCTAGGAATCTTCTTTCATATTCATCTATGGTCATGCTTCCGAGCTTGAGTTCAAATAACTCATTCATTTTCTTGTCATAATATCTCTTAGTCAAGTTTTTCTTCTCAATATACCTCTTAAATTGCCTCCAAGTAATTCTCTTCTCTTTAATGTGATGTACCTGCACAAGCTGATCCCACCACATGGATTCCCTTCCTTTGAGTTGATAGATGGCAATTCTACCCTCTGCATGAGAAGAATAATTGTGTAATTGAAAATACTTTCTCATGCCCAGCAACCATGTTTCTGCATCTTCATCCTTCTTGTACTCACCATCAAATGTAGGAGGTTTGATTTTGTTCATTTATCCTTGTAGTTCATCCACCCCAGACCTCTTACATTCTCTGATAAGGGATGGACTTGTGTTGCTACCTTCTCTTTTATTGGAATGCTTCGAGGAGTGATGGTGGTGTCTGCTAACATTTCCTGATTTCTTTTTCTCATCCGAAGGTTTTTGACTTCCATATTTGCTTGAATCACTTTCTTTTTCCAATTTCTTTTCTATTATGTTCAGACTTTGCAATAACTTCATGTTGAAGTCATCATCTTTATGTCTTTGGACATCCTTTTGCAAATTTTTAATGGTCTCTACCATATTTAGGTTTTCATCCCTTTCCTCTCCATGTTCATTGGAGTTTGTTCCTTCAATGTCCAAATGGACAGTCATCCCTCTGCTCTCATCTTGTTGACTGTAATTTCTTCATGTCTCTTCCATTCCTATGGATTTGGTACTGATCTAATCTGATATAGTTGTTGTTAATTCTGCAAAATGTGCAGCCATTAAAACTTATTAGGTTAACTAAATCCACAATCCATGAGAAATATGAACTATTTCGGCTCGATAAATATATCAGAATTATCTTCTCTGATTTCTTGGTGTTGCCACCATGACGATTCTTAGACAAGACCCAAGTTTTTAGAACTTAGCAAGAACTACATCATCACGCAGAGATACATCGGGCAAAAGGCGATTTTCTGAAACAACTTTTGCATAAGTTTCGATGTCACGTGCTTCAATATGTCAAATCCACCATTCGTGGGATGGGTGATGGCTAGTCAGATCACTCTGTCTCATTTGCTTGGTACATCAAAGTCGTTTGAAGTTAGGTGAACGTCGCCATGTAATGAACTCCAAAAGTTTAATCATTTGAAATGGATTAGCCGAGCATGGCACCCATCGTACTTGTGTGCAAGTATGCCAGTGATTCATGATTGAGGCTCTATAATAAAAAACTCTCAGGTATGGAAGCATCATCTTATCCATCAGCGAGAAATCTCCAAAATGGTTCAAGCTTCTCATCTCTGCAAAAGTGTTTCGGTGCCCACACAACTGAGGTATATGGACCCAGTTAAATCCAATGAAACTGGCTATTCAAGAAACATGCTAAATTTTCCTGCGCGTACGCAGGAAAAGATAGTCGCGCAAATACTGACAACTAAATTTCACACAGTGCCTGTTACTGATTCTAGATCAGAAATTAGGCTAAATCCAATCCTGAGAGATCTGGTTATCAACAGACTAGCTGCTAAGAAGAAATGAAGCAAGCAACAGAAGAAAGAACCCGTCGTTGAAGAGGCTGAAAGTGTTGGAGAGAATCAACCAGTTTGGTTAGATTCTTTTAAAGAGGAGCTATCTAAGTTGAAATGAGCCCTCAAATACAATTGAGTATATTTCAGCGATTTTTGGATAGATAGTAATGGAGGTAAGGAATCTTCGAAAATGATAGACATGTTCTTGTACGGTCTCTTTAAATAGGGAAACTGCTATTTTGAATCATCCCCTTTTGTAATTTCAGATTTTAAATGAATATATAAGCGCAGTAGCAGATTTTGTACTCCTTAGGAAAAGATTCCAACTGATGGTGATATGAATCTTGTTTCCTTTAATATTATGCGTCTTCTTGTAACTTATATTTCACTTTCAACTGTCTGAATAAAACTTAGAATTCATCTCATTCACTTGACTCATTTTAAATAATACTTCAATGCATTTGTGTCTTCCTCTTTCTTTGAATACTATGTAAAAAATTTATTAAACTCAGGTTCATCGTCTTAATTAGCCTTTTAGACGATTTTGCGCACATAAAATTCAACTTGTGTACCTTTATTTATCATGCAAAGTGACTTTATAAGGTAATTTCATGCTCTCGCGCACCTATATATGTTACACATTTTCTCTTCATCGGGCCAATAACTTGCACGTACTACTTCTACGTTGCGCACCAATATCCACAGCGCAATGTTTCTGTATCGCACTCGGATATTCCACATGCATTTTTCTCTATGCATCGCATCATTCTAAAGTTCAATATGCCTTACCGCGTGCAATACTCGGTATGCCCCATCGAATGCTCTATCATTACCGCACACAATCACCTACACACACCCTTGCTTGCACTGTAGTGATACAACACATGCTCATACTGTGTGCACACCAATCAAGCTTCATTGTGCCTTACCATACCACGCACACCACATGCACCCTTACTATGTGTATGCACTCCGTGTAATGCTAAATTTAGTGTGCGCATCCCTACATATTATTCTTCCGCACAGTGGTTCAATTTTCCATGAACGCAAATATACTTTATACCATACTGTAATCAATACCATACTATAACCTTGTCTCCACTCAACTTGTTTGACTCACTCAGGCTCAGTGTCGAAAACTAATTCTATGATACCATACAGTAACGTACCTCCCCAACTACCAACAGGTCGGGGGACGTCACTTCTCAGACACTTAACTTAGTTCTGACAACATATGTTAACAACCCAGTATCCAACTAAGGTATGTCACATTATGTTTTTCTTTTAAACTACATATATACACACACAGACATACATACATACTGAGCTGCATGTAATTAAACATATACATAAAACTCTCTAGCGGAAGATTCACATATAAAACATAAACAAACAATTGCATTCTATAAATATACGATTTCAGGTTGTATTATCAGTAATCATCAACATGCAGCGTACATAGGGGTATACCCTTAAACATACAGACAGATATGCTCACACATGCAAATAAACCCATAAATTAACGCATAAATGATAATGTGGTATGTAAATTCATCACAGAACCGATACTTATCTTGGTAAGAATGTCACCAACTGTGTGCAAACCATCCACGAACCTCTCAGCCTTAGACTACACTATTCATCACTCTCAATAGTGAGTCACCCGGAAGTTGGGACTAGACTCCACCCAGGGTAAGGGATTCCTAACCAGGCTAAAGGCTCATGAACAACATGAAAGACTCCTTCACAAGTGCTCACTCAAATGACAGCCTACAACCTCTCCTTCACCACATGCATGTCACACCCAAGGAATTGTACCCCTTCTCTGCTCAACAGTCCCTCGGCTTCCCCACTTCCCTTCCAGGGTTACAACAACAGGCCAAACAGAAAGTATCAGAGCCCTGCAGTCACAGTTTATCACCCTCAGGAAATCGATCCACAACAACTCTCTCACTCAGCCCTCTCAAGCGTTTACTCAACCACAACCTATAGCCTCTGCTTCCCCACATGCCTATCACACCCAATGAAGTGTGCCCCTTCTCTACTCAATAGTCCCTTGGATGCCTCACTTCCCTTCCAGGTTTACAGCAACAGGCCAGACCAGAAGTCTCAGAGTGTTGTAGCCACAGTTTAACACCTTTAGGGACTTGATTCCCAACAATTCTCTCACTCAGATAATTTATCACGAGCCTGACAACCTGCCTCTTCAATCCCACTCCCAAGCTGATAGGTACACCAATAGGAATGGTTATCGATATGGTCTGGGTATGGTGGTAGAAATATACAAAGATAGCTCAAGGTCTGATGGAATGTATCACGGATATTGGTTCTCTAGTCGAAGGAAAAATGGTAAGATTCTCAGCAATTCTTCCCACCCCCCAATGGTCGATCCCCCCAAAGGAACTAAGTCTCGGAAGTAAGTATGCATGTCTCCAACTTGACACTTGTCATCTTGGAAGCTTCTCTGATACACTTGTCCACTCCTTTAGGACTTAGGATAAAATAATTATCCATACTTTATGTTCTAAGAAATATTAATTTAATATTCCTTTTTGGCTTAAGCTCTCTTTTTTAGCCCATTCATTAGCTTTTGGCCCTCCCTTTACCTAACTGGTGGAATCTATTCTCCCTTCTCTTTTATCATGTTCAGTCTGTGTGCAACAATGTATTTTATATTAATCACGAGACATATACAAAATAGGCATGCTGGCCTTTAACATCTAGGCGCTCTAGCCTAATTCTAAAACATAAGCATTCTGGATTATAATAATGGCTCACCAACCTATAATGCATATCATATACATAAAGGTTCGCTGACATTAATATTGCACACACTTTAGTTACTGCGTGTGATATCCATTGTCCTCAAGGTTGCGCGCACTTTAGTTACTGCGCGTGGTATCCAAAAATGTGCACACTACATCACTTTACTGCGCAGTATATGAACGCACCATGCCATAAAAGGTGCATTACAAAATGATGTCTAAACAACTCACCAGCTTAAATATACTTTGACTACACTTGCATTTGGGTCCGGCCGAGGGATATTACAATGTGTCACTCAGATTCATGATTTACATGTACCTGAAATACCGATTTCATTTTGACACTTGTCATTATTTCATTGTGCCATGTCTCCTTGCTGACGTAGATCTCCTGGTGTGGCACATATTATTCTCCTTGATCTAATGGTCAGAATATTGTCTGAAATGTATCTCAGATTGATGGCTGAGAGTGACTTCAGAGCTTCGGCTTTCAAGACTTCGAGTATTTCAATTTCTCTACTTCAGAATTCTTCCGAAGTAAGATTCCCCGAAGTGTAACTTCCTCACAACGTTTAATCCGAGATTAATGTTTTTCGATGATCATGATCTTAGATCGGCGACTCAATCTATCTGTCACATTTCTTTGCCTTGGTTTAAATCCAACAACTCTTCTTCTTTACTTATCCTATCCTTCCACTTAAAATGATTCAATGACTATCGAGAATTCGAGTATTCGAGATCTGAGTTATTTTTCCTTGCTTATCCTATCCTTTAACTCAACTTGATCCATCGTTAGAGAATGGTCTCGAAGTAGATCAGCGATCAAGGATGATTGTGGGGTCCCAACTAGCATAACGTTTAAAAGTATCGTCAAGATCCGCAATGGAAACTGCTCATTTGTAGTGTAACTGATGAAAACCGAAGATCTATTGACGGATGACCATCGACAGTCAATCTGGATTATGGAACCATAACTTGCGCGGTTTTTATCCCATCACCCAAAATCCGCAATTGAATTTGTGCGATTGTTGGTGGATCAACCACAGTCGTCGATATTTGAATCTATAAGATCTGACTGTCCTGACTAATTTCAGGATTGGAAATAACATGTTGTTTAATTCTTCTTTCGTTCTCCCCAATATATCCATGTCGTTGATCTGGCTTGCATGTCTGAAGTTTACAACTTGATCTGATCAGTGACCAATCCTCTAATGGTCCTTAATCCTATGGTCACTCATATGACCGACGTCTGTTACATGCGACGATAAACACCGTCAATTTCCTGATCGGACAGCTACTGAGGAGGCTTCTCACCTTTTCCTGTGCATCGATCAACTTCTCAGTTTTTTCATCAATCTTGAAGACATTTCTACAATATGCTCTTCCTTCTGATCTTTTATCTCTACATATTGTATGAAATTTTCATTATTTGCATACTTTTAATGTGTTTTTCCTTCTGAGCTTTGATCTCTGCATATTGTTTGACATTCTCTGCTAATTGTGCACTTTTCCTTCTGAGATTTGATCTCTGCATATTGTTTGACATTCTCTGCTAACTGTTATATTTTTGACATCAATGACAATTTCATCTATGATAACTCAACAATGGAAATTCAACATAACAACTTATCATCACATCATAATGATATCAACTGTTGACATCAATGATAATATGTCAACATAGATAACCATGTATTTTACCATGGGAATATTTTCCTTTCAATTTTTTGATTAACCCTTCCTATTCTATAGTTCTATACTCATTTTTTTTAGCTTAAGCCATAGGTATTGTATATTGTCTTACATATCTCTTATTTGAAAAGGTATGACTATTATAAACCATTTCTTTTGTTGATCCAATACCTCGTTGAAGGATATTGTGTATTTTGGATATTTAATCCCATACTAGTGGCCTAACATAATAGAATAAGATCTCGGTCTATGGACTTTGATTTTATTTCTTAATTGAATCCAAATATGAATCTATCATCAAGTGTTAAATTACAACCTCCCATGTTACCTTAATTCCTTTTAATATATGTTTTATCTGGATTACCTTCATATATCAATGTAATGTTTCCACCACCATGAGGGAAAGAAGTGGTGATAGGGGGAAACCTTTCCGAAGTCATCTAGAAGGATTGAAGAAGGATGGATTTACTCATGTTACTAGTACTACAAAATAAAATTTTGAGAAGCATTCCTCCAATTTTCATATGAATTTTACCCCAAACCCAACATGTAACATCACCATCCTAAAAAAAAATGAGTTTAATCTATTAAAAACCTTTAAGAGATCAATATTTACGACAAAGGAATACATGATTTTAGTCTTGATAATGACTAAGGCTTCTTAATATAATCCTACCACATCCATTATGGATGTGTCCTTTAGGAATCCAAGCTACTTATAGGGAATTCCTTCCGAGAGAATGGGATTTATCCTCCTTGCTATAGTCTTTGAGATTATTTTGTAGACAAAGTTGCAGAGGGAGATGATTCATTCTTCAAAGGATGATGGGGGTACTTCTTAGGTATGTTGGTGATGAAAGTGGTGTTGAAGGAAGCAAGGATCCATCCCTATCATCTTGAGTCCTCCACTTCCCTTACTACATTAGGACTATTTAAATCAAAGAGTCCTAAGAAAAATTACATTGTCCAATCATCATGACTAGGAACCTTATTGTTTTGGAAGGGATTGAGCACCTAAATTTTTTTTTGACCCTCAATCACTGCCATAAGGTCTACATTTTTCTCATCCAATACCATGTTTCCACAATAAGATGCTAGAGCAACAATTTTCTTAATTCTTTTTGTTTCAATATCTTTGTAAATTCGTTTGTAGTGTGTAACAACATCCCCACAGTTTCCACAAAATTACAACATTATTTTCCTTTATTATTGTAGATGAACGATATTCTATTGCTTGACTTCCTTACTTGAGTGAAATAATGAAATAATTTTTCATCCTTTCTACCCTTAGTTAGCTAGGTTGCTCAACGCTTTTTCCTCTAATTCACTTCCTCCCATTTAATAGTTGGCTTCGTTCATATTCTAGTTTTTTTAATTTTTGAGAGGTCATCCTTAGAGGCATTCATCCCTATGATAGTTTGAAACAAACATTTTAGTTGAGATTTAGAATCCCTAAGTCGTGTATGTGAGTTTCAATTTTTTTTTTTGAGGTCATTCCTTTGTCTTATTCTCTACACATTTAAAATTTTGTTGTATCTAAACCATTATAGGTTCTTCTTTGGTTGGTTCAAAGAGTTTCCATTCTTTATGGATCATATTACATAACTCCTCATACTCCATCCAAATGGGATTGGATTTAAATGGGGTTAGGGTTTTGTATCACTCTCTTTCTATCCTAAGGTAAATGGGGATATGGTTTGATTCTCCCCCACCTACCCATGTCCTGTATATACCAAACTTTGCAAGAAGGGTATCTAAAACAAGGAAACAATATAATGGATTCAAATTTGTCACCTACTTATCTTCAAAACAACCTTTGAAACAGTCTACCAAAAGGACCTTCCTAGAATAAGTATCCCATATTTCCCTTGGCTTTAGTACCAGGTTCAATCCAACCCTACAAATGATATATTTTTCAAAGAATGTTGGATGACCCAATATTTATTACCAATATTCCTTTCTTCTACCACTAGGCCCATAGATGTTCAAAATAGAGACATCCTTGTGTAATTATTTAGAGTGCAGTGAATTTAACAATGCTAAGTTCAAGGTCACTAAATGATTTAGGACAAAATTTGGGTTCCATCTTATTTCCAAGCCCCTCGATTGGCCCAAAGGATCAATGACAATGAAGTGCCATCCAAGAAATTTTTTATACATTGCAATAATTATAGAATCACTCCTAAGCACAGTCTCTTGTGCTTAGGAAGAAATATTGAACTTTTTAGGATTTCTTTGTTTGAGAGAGTCCCAACCCTATTACATTCATCAACAAAAAAAAAATTATAACTTCTCTTGGGATTCTCACCCACTCTAAGGGCTCTTTTCAATATTTTTTTCTTTCTAGAATAAACCTCCATATAATATTTCTCTTTCGCCAATTGTAGGGATGATTTTGTTCCTAATATTATCTTCTTTTCTTTGGGAATGATAATATATAAATATCTATATTTTCTCAATTCATGATTTATTTATTTTATAGAAATCAATAGGTATATTTGAGATAAATAGGGGTACAGTGTGTGCACAAAGTTGTTTTACAAAAACGTGGCAAAGGGGTCAGTAGGAATGCGCACCTGCAGGAACACGTGCTCGTTCCTAGGAATGTGCATGCATCCCTAGGAACGTGTAAGAGTTCATGATGTTAGAAGTTTAGAAAATCCTAAACCTCCACTCAACGTGCCACATAGGCAAGTTGGAAGGAATGCATGCACGTTCTTAAGAACATGTGTGCATTCCTAGGAACACACACATGTTCTTGTTGTGCCTATTTTTTAAGGGACTACAGGTGTGTTTTGTTTCCATTTGCACACTGCACCTTGTGATTGTATTTGTTTAAGAAAGTAAAGAGGAGGAGTAGATGAGGACAAAATCCTAGGATCTTTCCACTGTTTCCAACTCTACCCAGGTATTATTGATTTTTTTTCATTTCCTTTGTTGTCTTTGTCTCCTCTCTTGGATTTGCAAAAATACAAAACAATTAGTCATGGGTTATGGATGTAAATTCCAACGGCATTGAAAATTTATTAGAAAGGTTCACTACAAATGTGTGGTTCAATGAAAATTTTGAAGAGAACACAATAAAAATCGATGAAACTAAATAATACACATAATAAATACTTGAATGTAAATCTCTCAACAATTCACTAATCTTGTATAGGTTTTTTTTAAATTCATTGTAAATATAGCACATACTTTTTCTTTGTTTTACACAAAATTATGTTAATGATTTTGTTGGGATAAAATGGAATTGTTGTTTGTAATACTTTTTTCATAAGTGCACTTATTAAATTTCCTTATTAAATGAAAAAAAATATTATTAAAATGGAACCTGAAGATAATGAAAACCTCCCACAAGCAAACCAAGGTGAGGAAAACCTAAACCCACCACAACCACCAAACATAAACATACAGATTGATGAGGGGTTGGCTACTTTGAGATCAGTTGTCAATGATTTAAGGGGAACCAGATAACCTCGCCAAGATTCCTTGGTCACTTCATTGAACGTCATTGTGAGGTCCATTGCAAGTGCCCAAGGGAAATTAAATTATATTTCTGAATACAGGGCTAGAATGTTTGAGTTTTATAGGACTGGACTAGATAGAAACCAAGCTAGAGACTTAGGTATTTCAAAAAAAAAATTGATGTCCCTTTTTATTGACCCTCAATCTGGAAAACAACCACCTGTCACCAAGAAACATATTTGTATTGACTAGTGCATCCACCCACAAATTCTTCAAAACTGGATGGATAGGTGATTCATGGTATTTGATGCAACTCCCTACAATAATAGGGAGGTGCCTTTATATTTTTTGAGAAAATTATGGGCATAATTTATTTTGGGTCACCATGTGAACTACTTTGACATTGGTGACTTCCATGGGGTGGGTCGAAGGTTTGCATAGGACCGAGAGCATGCTAGGCATGATATCATGTTAGGTCCTCGTCCCCCCAGGCGAAGGCCTAACTCCCCTTCCAAACATCCTCCTATTTTATAGGGATTGTAGTAGGTACAAGTAGCTCTATTATCCTTGACTCAGATCCCAGTGCAGCATGGTAGGTTTGTTGCACTATCTCGGTGGGAGGTGCCTTCCAATGACATTGATAGAGGGCTTAAACCTTCAAAACCTAGAGAAGCATGCAGTGAGGAGAGGACACATGGACATAGAAGTCATCCATCTGAACATCACATATGCTTGAGTTGTAGTCAGACTTGCTATGGGCCTATGGAGACCAGTGGATAACAGAGCTTCATGGAGGAGGTTAGTATCTTGACCATCTCTACATTCTTCATCGTTATATATTTATATAGTATTATGTGTATTTATTTTGATATTTTATTGTATGATGTTTTTCAGTTTCCACGCTCATATAGTAGACCCTCTACATCGATAATTGAATTTGTGTCTATCTCCATCACTGATGCAGTGGTAGAGGTAGCATGCTCATGAAGTGTTCCACATACACAAGTATGTGTCACATTTGATAAATTCACCATAGTGATTTCTTTGTTTTCTGGCATCCTGAAATTTATAATGTTCTTGTGTTTCTACTTGTTGCGGGACCAGGCGGTGCTAAGAAATGCCCACTTGGGATGGAAGTCACCTACTTCACATGTATCATGTGTTGAGTTAAATCTTATTTAAATGTCAAATATGTTGTATTTATGTTGTTGGATTTTACTATTTGGTACTAATAACAATATTATTAATATGTATGCAGGTTGTTGATATTTTCACTAGTTACAGTACTAGTTCAATCCTTGGGAAACCAACCATGGATTTTGGGTTACCTATTTCCATACCTGGAATTATTCCATCACATTTACATCATGTGGGGGTTCATCGTTGCCCACCCACACTATCTTTGTTATTTGGTTTATCCTCAATAGATGCACTCATAGGCCACCCATCCACACCACCTCTTCCATCGCATCCATCCACAGTGGATGCACCCATATTCCACCCACCCCCCCACCATTTCCATCTACGCCATCGACCGAGGATTCCACAGTAGATGTTTCCTTGGATAAATTTGTACAACTAAGCGCTCCACCTGCCAACGAGTCTCCATCGATGCCCGAGATACTCACGGTGAGATAATGTGTTGATGATTAATTTTTGTGTATCATGAATTGAATTGATTTTATGCATATTTGTTTAAATTTCATGATTTGATCCTTGTAACTGACATAGGGTGGAATCATTGAGAGATTAGGGTCATGGAGGAGTGTAACACTCTCATGATTGTCAGTACCATATGTGGTGAGTTGTCTTATGTTGAATTACAAATTATCATTTTGGAATTCTTTTAATTCATTTTCGAAGAAAAATTATAACAATATTTTTTCTTTGTGTAGTCTCTGGAGCAATCAACCACACCCAAGCGCAAAAACACTCGAG
This sequence comes from Picea engelmannii, assembly GCA_009831015.1. Classification (NCBI taxonomy): domain Eukaryota; kingdom Viridiplantae; phylum Streptophyta; class Pinopsida; order Pinales; family Pinaceae; genus Picea; species Picea engelmannii. The sequence goes on along the minus strand of ML778917.1, from coordinate 788,056 downwards.
GTGATTCTTTGAGAAAGAGAAGAAATATCAATTTCCATGATGTTTCTGAGGGTGGCGAGGGTGGTAGTGGTCAATGAGAGACCAATGAATTCCATTTTGTATCTAGGCCACCATATGGTTGTTTTTTATTCTAGGGCACTTGTTGTTGTTTTGTATATTGGGCACAATGTGCCATTTTATAAAAAATGTACAATTTAGACGATGTTGAATGTGTGTGTGTGTGTGTGTGTGAATTCATGGCACATTTTTTTATGAATATTGTTGTTTCTACATTCTATGTGTATGAATGTATGAATTTATTTAATTTGATTAATTATTTTTTAAAGTGTTAAGGAAGTCTATGTAAGTAAGAATAGTTCATTTTTTATAAATTGATTATAAATACTTGCATTACGCATTAATGAATCTCTTATGTTGGAAATATTGCTAAGTGCTAAATTCATATGTAATTAATGGTTCTTGAGGACCTAAATTTGAAAAAAGACTAAAGTCCCATCCTAGTTAAGACTCCAGGAACCAATAATAAGAATCTTGTAGGATAACATAATCATAATAGAAATAAGAGAGTTGAAACCTCACATTACTCTATCCAAAATGAAACATGGTTCATTATAATGGCAATCACAACATATTATAAGGGATTCTTAATACAAAATAAACACATAAAATATGAGTGCACAATAAAGCCTTACATCAAATGAAAATATACCTCAAATTCTCCATTAAGCTTGCCAAAATGTTCTATAATTTGGCTCAAGAGGAGAGCTCCAAAATACCCAAATTCTCCATCTTTTACAATAGAGAGAGAGAAATCTTCTTTATAGAGTGAGTCTCTTCTCTTATACAATAAAATATTATTTTTTGCTAACTAACTCCATGACAAGTCAAATAAATATTATAACAATGAATTAGTTAGATCTCTCCTCAATTCATGGTTGACCATGTTACAACATCTGAACATTATCCTCTCCAAAGCAATTCACCCTCATCCAAAAATAGTAGTAGTATGCACCAAATAATGCTCACAAAGGGGACACGCCACCAAAAATAGGCATCAAGCCAATTCAAATGCCAAGTGTCCATATGGAATGTTCCCTCCAAGAATGTGTATGCATGCAACCAATACACATGTGTGAATTCCAAGGTATCTAACTCCATGGAGAAATGTGCAAGATGCCAAGTGGATGGGGCATCCACAACAAAGTATGTGATAAATACCTAGCCTTTCCTTACCTTGTCTTTTCTTTCCTTGCTTTCCTAGCCTTTCCTTTCCTTTGCCTTACCTTTTTTTCCCTTACCTTTCCTTGCCTCACCTTGTATTTCCTTGTCTTATGATGCCATGCCATGCCTTAAATTTCCATGCCATTCTTTTCCTTGCCTTGAATTTCCATGCCTTTCCTTGAATTTCCATGCCATGCCTTGCCTTTCGATGCATTTCCTTTCCATGCCTTTCATTACCTTTCCTTTCCTTGCCATACCTAGACCTAGACATTTCCATGCTATGCCTTTCATTACCTTACCATGTCTAGCCTTTATTTTCCTTTCATTACCCTACCTTTCCTTGAATTTCTATGTATTTATTTTCCTTTCCATGTCTAACCTTGTATTGAAATGCCATTCCTTTCCATGTCATGCCATTCCATTCCATGCCATGCCATGCCTTGCCTTTCCATACCATGCCTTTCCTTTCCTTTCCTTCACTTTACATGCCATGCCATGCCATACATTGCCTTTCCATGCCATGCTTTTCCTTTCTACGCCATGTCATGCAACCTTATCGTGCCATTACATTCCTTTCCTTGCCATGCCATGTCATTCCATGCCTTGATTTTCCATGCCATGCCTTTCCTTTCCTTGCCATGTCATGCCTTTCCTTTCCATTATTTGTCATATCTTTCATGTCATGCCTTACCATTCCTTTCCATTCCATACCATGCCATTCCATGACATGCCTTTCCTTTCCTTCCCATGCCATTCCTTTCCTTGCCATGACATGTCTTTCTTTGCCTTCACTTGCCATTCCATGGCATGTCTTGCCTTGCCATGCCATGCCTTTCTATGCCTTGCATTTCCTTTCCTTTCCATTCCATGCCTTTCCATGACATGCCTTTCCTTGCAATTCCATCCCATGTCATGCGATCCATTTCCTTTACTTGACATGCCATACCATGCCATTCCTTTCCTTTCCATGCCTTTCCATTCCATACCATGACATGTCTTTCCTTTCCTTTCCATGCCATTCCTTTCCTTGTTATGTCATTCCTTTCCTTGCCTTCACTTTCCATGCCATGGCATGTCTTGCCTTTCCATGCCATGTATTTCCATGCCTTTCCTTTCCTTGCCTTTCCATTCCATGCCTTGCCATGTCATGCATTGCCTTGTAATTCCATGCCATGCCATGCCATCCATTTCATTTCCTTTATATGTCATGCCATGCCATGCCTTGCCTTGCATTGCCATGCCATGCCTTTCCTTTCATTTCCATGCAATTCCATGCCATTGCCTTTCCTTGTCATGTCATGCCTTGCCTTTCCAAGCCATGCCTTGCCTTTCCATGCCATGCCTTGTATTTCCATGAAATGCCTTGTATTTACATGCCATGCCTTTCCTTGCCATCCCATTCCTTTCCATGCAATGCCATGCCTTTTTCACCTCAACACCATAGCCATTTGGATATTTCATAACTCATATCCATGCATATACATTAAAATTTTCATATGAGAATCCTTATCTGTATTAATGTTCAATTAAGAAATGGGTGTTTATTTACACGATTCCTTACATCTATTATACATTCACAACATAATTTTGAAATAGTACCCACATACCAAAGTTCCACATTTCAATTTTCCATGACCATTCCCCCACAATGGCCACAAGGGGAATATATTTCTATGGTACATCATCAATATATCAGACTATTTTCATTATGAAAATGACTTTCCGATACAGACCATTTTCATTATGAAAATGATTGTCTGATCTGAACCATTTTCCAAACTGGAAAATGTCTGTCCGTCAGAAATCTTGGGCCACTTTCCAGACTGGAAGGTGAATTCCCAACCTGGACCAATTTATGAACTGGAAAATGACTACCCATAAATCAATAACATATCACTTCTCCCTCCCAACCTAGGAGTAATCTCTTCCTTTTCCAATAAGGAAGTCATATTCATGAGTACCAACTTGTCCTTTAAGTACGTAAACTTTTCATCTTGAACAAAGGCCTTACCAAAATATTTGTTATTTGCTCATCTGTGAAGATATACTGGAGAACCACTTCTCCCCTCTGGACTCTATCATGGAGAAAATAATACTTGATCTCAATGTGCTTTGACCTGTCATGGAACACAGGGTTCTCTGAAAGCTTCACAAAACTCTGATTATCACAATATATCATGGTCAAATCCAACACCTGATCAAACAGTACAGAAACTAGCTTACAAAGCCACACTACTTTCGTGCAAGCATCACAAGATGAAATATACTCTTCTTCTGTAGTGATGAGTGGTACATACTTTTGTTTCTTGTTATCCCATGACATCATGGAAAAGCTCAAATTGAAACATATACAAGTAGAACTTCTTCTATCATCTGCACTCCCCGCTCACTCTGAATTGATAAATCCATGTAGTTGTATATCATAACTCAAATGTCCCACAAAGAAAATATCTGACTGAGTATTTTCCAAATACATCAACGATCCAATCAATTTTCGATACATAGACGGGTCTACTGGATCAGAGTCTCTCAACTTCTCCAAATATGTCATCATGGGAGTTTTCCATGGATTCGCAATCCATCATCCCTAACTTTTGAAGAACCATTTCAATATACTTCCTCTGTCATAAGAAGTTTCCATCACACTTCTATTGTACATGAGAGGCTCTGCACCAAGTTTGCTTGAATCCATACAAGGTCTTCTTCAATCTTCATATAAGGGTCTCTTTCTAGTATACCTCAAAATCTTGAGGTTTCTCTAAATACACTTCTTCTTCAATTACTCTCTTTGAGAAGAACAATATTTACATTCATCTAATGTAAAATCCAACCCATGGATACTGCAGGAGATATAATGGCTCAGGTAGAGGTATGTCTGGTTACTGGAAGAATTTATCATCATAGTCATCTCCCTCCTTATGGGATAACCCTCTAGCCCTGAGTCTCGCCTTGTATCTATCAATGCTTAAGTCTTTTTCACAATTTCTCACATACATTGTTCTTCATCACAACTTCCTTCAATTCCTTCAAATTGGTTCAAACTGGTTGTTTTGAATTTTCTTTCTTTCTTGGAATATTCATGTTCTTCCTCGTGTTTCTCTTCAATGTTGGAGTGCATGGAATCTTCTATAGATTACATTCCCTTCTTTCCTGAAGGATCCAACTTTTTCCTTATGCTATAGGAACATAAAAGTAGATGGAAAACCAAGGATATTCAAGGATTATTTTCGAAGAATACTTCTTCTACAATCAAACTAAACACGTGCTTCTTATCATGGCTACTACTTCCAATGAATAACATGGATAGATACTTCATAGTATTTACAGATTCTTATTCAATGGATCGTATTGTTGGGGATTAGCTCCCTCCTAATACCGAATTCATGTTTGAATGAGAAATATGCATGGTCTTCTTTGGAATTCTATGATAATCTCCCTCCATATGAGAGAGTCCATGCTTTTGTTTGTTGCATCTCTCTTTTCTTTCTGCAAAGTGTCACAAGCTTGTTTTGGTTTCCTTTTGATTCCTAACTTCCTTCGAGTCTGACTCCTCTGAGTTTCTTTAAGTTTGTTTTTATATGTTCTGATTTCTACCCATATGGAAGTTGTGTCATCCTTATAAACTTATTATATGACAACTTCCGCAAGGATTGTTCATCAAACATATTTCACAAGGGTACCTACCCGGAACAAGAATAACAAGAGAAAACATGAAATATCTATTTAGAGGAGATGTTATTTCATATTGCAAACAAGTATATATATATATATCAATAGTATTCATATGTATTCAAGTATTCATTGCACTTAGCAATAATAGAATCTTTCAAAGACTGCTTTCACAGTTTGTAATGTAGCAACTACCACACTTGATATATATAAATTTTAACAATTTAATCAAACCTGGGACCTGAAGCCTCACTACTATGGAGGGTGCGCTTGTTCCTCTGAATTAAATGACCAAGATTACATCTTGCACAAGGTATTTAGTACTTTCCCTACAAACACACTCATGTTTTGGTAGATGATATAACTTGGATAACATATACAAGTGCATACCTTTGAAGTCTCATAGCATCATCCAACTTGTCTTCCAATTTAAAACTAGATATCATCTTGACAAGAAGAGATTAGATTCAATGATTAGAACAAGCTAGAAACTCTAAAAAATTCAACTTTGATCACAAAATCAATTTGACCATAAGTCAACATTTGACTTTGACCAGTGAACCTTTGACTTTGACCAAAAATTCAAACCTGACATTTTTGCTAGCTGAGGGTACCAAGACGTATGCTAGGATGGGGTGCACTAGGATGTCAAGGAATTAGGTCAAATGCTTCACCAGAAGTGCCCGAACACAAGGGTTAGGGTTTGTTACAACTGCATAATCAGAAAACCTAGCTGCAAATGTAATTGGTGAAACAACGAGCTTAACAAATAACTTCCCAATCTATCTTCAAGTGGTTAGACTATTTGAAGATAGTGTGGGCCCATAACCTGTTAGAATAAAAGATATTTGATCGTTTTTCCATAGACAAGATAGCAATATTATCACCCAACCATAGGCATGCAGCCATTGTCCAACACCTTTAACCTTGACAGACATAATTATTTCAGAAGAAGACACCAATAACCAACCAAGGTCACGTATCTCTCTCCAAGGCTAGCATACCAAACAAAAATTCTAAACCATAACCAAATCAGAAAATCCAAACCATAACCAAATACCAAAATCTCAGTTGAAGTAGTTGCAACTGCACTCGCTCTCCAAACTTGTGCACCACTAGTATTTATGCATTTATGAGAGTGAATGACAAATGAACTCTAGCGCCCTCTTATTTATAGTGCTCTTTGTCACTTGTCCAGGATGAATTCTTCTTTTAGAGGTTAACACTTAAATATTAATTCTTTTATTGAGATGACATGTCTTCTAGGGTTTCTACACATATGTTTAGGGTTTCTCTTTTTTTCCGAAAAATTCTAGTCTTGTCAAAGGTTACAGGTAGAGTTTAATACCTCCCATAGCTACCATGATATCAACACTAGGAACACACACACATTCTTTCTTGGCAAGGATGAGCGCCCAACCTCATGGATTTCAAGTCACAAGAGCGTGTGCATGATCTTAATGCAATGGATATAGCATTTATTTTAGACCAAACATCTTTATTAATAAATATGGATCAAGGTTTGGGGACAACTAGGACATAAGGGATTAGTATTGAAAGTGTTTTGAAGAATAGAGCAATAGTTAAAGCACCAATATGTGGGTGCAAGGGTTGTGGGGCCTTTAACAAGAGGTATATGCATAGTGCACTTAGGGCTCAAGTGTGGAGGGGGTTAAGGGTTGACTATAGGTTATGCCTAGGCTTAGATGGAGCTAGGGGGTCTAGTTCATGGTCTAGGTCAAGCTCTACGTCATGTTCTAGGTCATGGTCATGTTCGTGGCCATGGTATAGGTCTAGGTCATGGTCTAGGTCTAGATCTAGGTCTATGTTGTGGTCTAGGTCATGGTCTAGGTCTAGATCTAGGTCTATGTCATGGTCTACATCATGGTCATCATATAGGTATAGGTCATGGTCTAGGTATTTCCATGTCTAGGTCTAGTTCTATGTCTTGACATGTCTAGGTCAATACCATTTCTTGCCTTGTGATGTAGAGAGGGGGGTGGAGAGAGAGGAAGAAAGAGAGTGTGAGAGGGGGAGAGAGGAATACATAGAGAGTGTGTGAGAGTGAGGGAGAGTTAGAAAAAGAGGGGGGGTTAGAGAGAGATTGAGAGGAGGGGGGGGGGAGAGGGAATTGGGGTTAGATAGAGGAAAATAGAGCAAGGTGGGGAGAACGAGGGAGATATAGGAGGTGGATATGATGAATGAGAGAGTAAGGGTTAGATGTAAGAGGTAAATAGAGAAGCGGGGTAGAGATGGAATTTTTTAGAGTGTGAGAGGGTGGGAGAGGAATACTAAGAGGGGGGTAGAGAGAGAGGTGGGAGAGAGATGGTATATGTAGGAGAGAGATAGGAGAGATAGTGGGAGGGAGGGAAGGAGGAGGGGGTAGATAGAGAGAGAGTGTGAGAGGGGGAGAGACAATGAAATAGAGGGGAAGTATAAAGGGAGTGTTTGATATTGTGAGAGGGAGGAAGAGGGAGACAAAGAGGGGGGGGGGAAAGAGAGAGAGAGTTAGAAGCAGTGGGGAGGGAGAGGGAAGGGGGGTAGAAAGAGGAAATGATAGAAGGGGGGTAGATAGGGGGGTGTTTTAGAGTGTGATAGGAAGGGATATGGGGACCAAGAGGGGGAGTAGAGAGAGTGAGTGAGAGGAGAGGGGTAGAGTGGGGAACAAAGAGGGAGGGTGATACAAAGTGAGGATGACAGAGGGGTATATGTGTGTGTGTGTGAGAGAGAGAGAGAGAGAAAGGTAATCTCAACAATTATATGACACACTCTAACAAATTATTTTCGATACAGAACATAGTGCATACATTATACCAACTAATTTTCTACATTGAACAAGGTTTCAATCCATGTACAATGCATAAGATTACAATTTCACAATGGTTGAAAACGATTTCGTTGTTTATGAAAGCCCACCCATCCAAAGGTGGATATGTAGTGTCGATCTCAACACATCCCACCAAACTGCATGTTTAGAGACCAAATTCCAATTTACCATCCCTTGCACAAGTGCATTTAAATACATTGGGAAAGTGGTCAATATCTTTAGATGGAAAAAAAATTGTAGTTTATCTAGGGAAATTTAACCTTCTACGCCCCTTACTAAGTTGTAAACAAATGACGACAACAATAAAATATTGAATAACATACATATAGATAAGTGTTTCATCATACATAATCTAGGGCATGTCGAACAATGATTGCAGACAATACAAAATCAAGGAAATTTAACCTTTTACACTTCTTACCAGGTTGTAAATGGAAAACGACAACAATCTAATATTGAAGAACGTACAAACAGATAAGTGTTCCAGTAAAACATAACATATGGAAATGTCATAAGAAAAAATATCAATCATGGATTTTTGATAATATAAAATCAAACAATGGGAAATCCTAGAGAGACATGAGAAAACATGACAATCAAATCAAATCACTAAAAAGGTAATAAGTGTGAAAGATAATATGATTTTAAAAAAAATAAGAAAAACATTCAAAGAAGGATAAAAATTTCATATAAAGAATGTCGAATCCAGTAAAAGATTATGCTTATATTAAAATAAAAAAAGAAGAATCAACGTACCATAATAATCATTAAACCATGTTAAATCATTATTAAACAACAGGTTGTTTCTGGACAAATCAATAAGTACAGACACAAACGGATCTCCCTAGTTTCACTCTAAAACTAGAATAAAACAAGACAAAATATAAAAAAATTCCTAAGTTTTAATTATCAAACATACTAACTAACAAGAGATAAATGGCATACCTTTTAAATGTCGCTTGTCCTCACTAGTTTCATCCTCGCTTCGTTCCAAGGCTTATGGGATGTTGAACCTATAAAAATGCATAAGACAACAAAGTGAAAGAAACAATGTATACTTAACAAAACCTATGTATGTGATCAAGGAGTCATACAATAAAATAAGAACAATTATATGGGAAACAAATATATTACTGTATTAGAAATATGAAAAGGAGAATACAATCAATGCCTTGATTTTGTAGGGTCCCTTCCAACAGTTCCTTGCTTCCCACACACTTCTGCTCGACGGATTCTGACACTGCAGATTTGACAGTTACTTATGATTTCATCTTGAAAAAGTGAATCTCAAAGAAAACATAGGACCAAACACTCCATATGAATTAGCTATAGTTTAAGTTAATCCAAACTCTTGGCTAGACTCATATCTCATTAACTAAATCTATGTAACTAAGTTGAAGTTCCAAAAATTCTCTAACCATTCCCAAGCTAACTTTCCAAAGGAGAGACCCCTTCTTTTAAAAGTTGAAAATGATATGGTGAGGAGGTTAGGATGATCAGATGAGATTAGGGATGCGACTCAGATCCAAACTGGTTGGATGCCACCTCACCCTCGAAGCTTCTATTCTAGAAGCGTTGAGAAGCTTATCTTTTTCTTTTTACAAGAAATCGTCACACTCTTAACAATATGAAAACTGCAATGGTGTCGTAGGAAACTGTGGTGCAACCCGCGTCGATCCTAGATATTCACACCCTTAACACTTAGCAAGGTGCTACGATCCTTCTTTACAGGGTTTTTCAAAAAATAAAATATAATTTCATCTCTCTCGGAAAATTTGTCTTCATTCTTCTTCTGGGATTAAGGAAATTGATCCTTCTAAAGACAAAGGATAGGTGTACATCATTAACGGTCATAGGGGTGATAAAAATAATTTGTAATAGTAAGCCCCCCGAAGTATGAAGTTAGAACAAAGTGATAACTGAAATGATTTGTCGAGTTTGTGTTGGGAACAAGGAACACGTCGGTCAGAAACCTACCAACAAACAAGGAAATAGAGTACAATAATATATCATCACTAAGGTAGGAATTCCCATACTTAGAATACAAATGACTCAAATCATAAATGCTGACATGTAAATATCCATGTCAAGTAAGATAGGTCATAGCCACCAAACATACACTCCGGATCCATGCCAATATGACTCAAATCTGAACATAGCCACCAAAAATACATTGTGGATATATGTGTTAAAGACTCAAATTTGAACATAGCCATGAGACATACACTGTGGATCTATGCAACAGTACAATCTGAATATACTCCAATGCAACATGAATCTGTCAGAAAAGATTCAGGGTCTTCATCTCCACCACTCTATAGTATTAATTTAACCATGCGATACATGTGCTGAAGTCGAACATGGTAGAAACCACTTGATTTCTGGTCATTAATGTATATCATTAACAAGTGCGAGGGAAATCACCATTTATGTCAATGAATCCCAAGGTAAACTAGTACAATCCAATGGGTGTGAATTTATGAGCTGAAGTCGAACACCCGGCAGAATCTTTCGATCAGGCGTCAATAATGAAAACCCACTGTCAAAAGCGAGGAAACTTGTCATTCAGGCATGCAAGTTCCAAGGTACCAGTTAGTTTCTAAGTCTAACCCTTGGATAATGAGTCGAATTTGACAAGAAAACACTCGCCACAGGAGGGCTTGAATGTATCCCCCATCAATGACATGAAATGAGTAAAACAATTTGAAGTAGATTAGAGTAATAAGTGTTTCAGAACTGAATCAAGGATGATCGACACAATAGAAGGCTTAAGGACTTGCAGAAATGGCCGACACAATAGAAGGATTTCCGGGTTGAACTTCTCTTTGAACATATTTATGAAATGACAATTGTCTTAGAAACACTGACTCAACAACAAGGATCACAGACCAAATTGTAATATTATAAAGGAGTATGATCAAGAGACAAGTGGATTTTCCAACCTAGACACAAAGCGAGTGAAAGGGTGTCATTTTCAAAAATGATTCTTCCATAGAATACATGTTTAGATACATTTATTTCCCAATTTCCCCCCACCATTTATGACGAGTACCTCTTTATTGTTACACAAGATTGAGGAGGATAACATATGCTTGAACTATAATCTCATCCTTTAGATGAGTCCCTCGGAGTATGTTTAACGAACCCTAGGAAGGAGTGGCTTGGTCCCATATGGGCCTTTCGATGTTTGTTTTACGAGTCCAAAGAAAAGAAACTCAGTGGTATTTTCATATTTATGGAGTTTGAAAAGAACTTAAAGAGGACTCCATAACTTTTTATAATCATGATTGATTAGAGTGTTCCTTTTTCGTAAAGTAATATGATGAGACTGAAGAAGAGATAAAATACCACCAACAAATGTTTTTTTCAAATACTTTAACGAGAGTGAAAAAACCAAATCGCTCGGCGATCTTTTCATATTTAGAGAGTCTAAAAAGAGCTTAAAGAGAACTCTGGGGGTTTCCTTTTTTTGTGTAACCTTTACGAGTCCGAAAAAGTGATAAAAGTATACTCGGTTACATTCTTAGGTATTTATGAGAATGAGAAAGAACAAAGAATAAGCTCAGGATTGGTTTCATTTTTACACAAGCTTGAACCAAAGTAAAACTATGCTTGGGATAGATTTTATTTTTACACAAGCTTAAAACTAAACAAAACTATCCTTGGACCTGGTTTAATGTTTACACAATCTTGAACCAGAGGAAACTATGCTTGAGGTAGGTGGTTTCATTTTTACACAAGATTGAACCAGATAAAACCATGCTTGAGGTAGGTGGTTTCATTTTTACACAAGCTTCAACCAGAGAAAACCATGCTTGTGGTAGGTGGTTTCATTTTTACACAAGCTTGAACCAGAGAAAACTATGCTTGTGATAGTATTGGTTTTATTTTTACACAAGCTTGAACCAAAGTAAAAACTATGCTTGTGACTTACCAACTCATTATTCAATGATGGTTGGTACTTTTCCCCTAGCTTAAGAAGCTAGCAACTTAAATTCAACATGAATTTCAGAAGCTGTAAGTATTTCCCCCCAAGATTTGTTTCGTCCAACAACATAGGAGGATGAAATGAAGCTTCAAATATTATATGTAACGAAGCATTTGACTCAATCGAAGAGGGGGGAAATCTATTTCATTTTTTAATGAACTTGCCACAGAGAAGAAAAAATATGCTCGAGAATCAAGATTCAATCCCCATACCTTTGTTTCATTTTTTAACGAGCTTGACACAGTAACAGGAACTATGTTTAGAATGAGTTGTTTTATTTTTTAATGAGCTTGACACAAGAAAAGAACTATGATCATAACCTATGTTTGATTTTTTAACTAGGTTTCCATAGAGACGCAAAAACTATCCTCTTGACCTATGTTTCATTTTTTAATGAGGTTTCCACAGAGATGCAAAAATTATCCTCATGACCTATGTTTCATTTTTTAACGAGGCTTCCACAAAGATGCAAAATTATCCTCACAGCTGGTTTCATTTTTTAACGAGCTTGAAATCAGAAACCCATGCTCAAAGTTGGTTTCATTTTCTAATGAGCTTGAAATCAAAAAACCATGCTCAAATTTTGTTTCATTTTTTAATGAGCTTGAAATCAGAAAACCATGCTCAAAGATGGTTTCATTTTTTAATGAGATTGAAATAAGAAAACCATGCTCAAAAATCCTCTCCTTGATCATGGCTTCCAAGAGGACAATGCTCTGGAAGGACACCATGTCAAGGGAGAAAAATCGGTCATGGATTCCAAGAGCTCTTCACTTGACGGAAGAAATACACTCTTGAAGGAACACATGTCGAGGGTCGTGATAGGGGTAGGAGGTCAAGATATTATAGCCCTATCAAAGATATCACCATGTCAACTACCATATCTAAGTCATAAGAGACTGATATTACAGTGAGAGGCTCATCTTCATCGACATCTAAAGGCATGGGGTTGATACCATCTATGTATATGAATTGTTTAGGGAGGTCATTGAGTTGATGGTAAAGTCAGGGCCAATCTATGAAAGTTGATCAATAGTCACAATTATTCCATTGTGAGGGAAATATATCACACGAAAAAGAGTGGACACGATAGCTTTCATGGAATAGACACAATATCTTCCAAGGATTAGATCGAAATCCAAGGGAGATTGGACTACCATAACATCAATAAAGACATTTTTCCCTCCCAAAGTTACGGTAAACTGAGGAAGGACTCCTAAAGGGTGATTGGTTCTTCTATTAAAAGATAACAGATTTTGGGTAACCAACACAAGTTGAGGACAACCCAAATCTTGTCAAGCAATAGAGGACAAAATAATAACGGATGCACCTTCGTCTATCAGCGTCTGAGGAACATCCTGAACACAAACTTGTACTGTAATATTGAAAGGAATGTCAGAGAGAAGATGAGGTCTAGTTAGCGCAACCCAGTCAAAAAGGATGGAATCATTACTTAGAGGGGGTTCAACGAGAGAAGGAGGAATGCCCCCTATCACAGTAGATTGTGTATCAATGAGAAAAACATGGGCAGTATTGGGTTTACTCTCTAGCGGGAGAGTAGGATCGATCGATGATGGAATCAAACCGACCACTTGGGTTTCATTCTCCAATGCGAGAATGGGGTCCATGGATGGAAAAGGATCGATCTCTTGGGTTTCACTCTCTAATGGGACAATGGGATCGGTCGAGGATGGGATCGGATCGAACACTTTGCCAATTGGTTCAACTAAGGACGTGCCCAGATTGACTACCCGATAAACCAAGCTGACCAATGAAGGGACTGGATTGATCATTCCATCAACTATGGGTGGGTTGAGAGTAAGCCTACGGTAAGCAGCTAGAAGTTGAGGCTGGGAAACAATCATGTCTTCCATTAATTTTGAGGCTTTTTCCATACGAGGGAAAAGGTGAGTTTGATGACTTCCTCGGCATAACCTACATGGGAACTTGACTCTACTTTTCTTCTTCCCAACGATATCTTGACTAGTTTACGGGAGGTCATCAACATGTTGTTCAGAGGCTGACGACATGGGATGGAGACGGTGTGTAGACCATGCTTCTATAACCTTGGATAGACAAGGGAAATCGTTTAGAAGATGGATACCCTTACAAATCCTACAAGGGTACTTTGGATTATGGGTTGTTTGGGTGATCTTGGAATCATCAACACTCCCAACATGATTATCAATAACTAGTTCTTTTCCAACATGTCTGGTAGTGGTTGGAAGTTTGGACCCTTGATTATTTTTCTTCTTCTTAATATTTATTTTCTTCTTCTTCATATCCATCGGGTTACTAGCTTCAGAGACTTCATGAGGTGAAGAATATGAAACAAAATAAGTCCTTGCAAGTGAAGAAGGTCAAGAAGATAGTACTAGCGAAGAAGGTGAAGGATCAACATGAGGTTGATTTTCTTAGGGGGAAGTGCTTACAACCAAATCACTTGCTTCATTCAAGATTATCAGAGTGGAAAAAAAAAATATAGGTAACCCACTTGTGAGACCTGGAAGGTTCAAAATAGCGATGTAAGGAGGACCAACGTTTCCATAATAAGGAAAAACAAAGGTTCCCCTGGAGCATTGGTTGCTTCATTGGTCGTTCCGGGAGCTGACACCATTAAACATAGATCCAACCTAGAGTATTCTAGGGAAAACAAACAACACACGTTAAAAATCTAGGAAGCAAGAAAATAAACAAAACCTGATCACAATTAATGCACTAGTTAGTGATGGAATCCAATGTCGCAGGAACAATGTAAGAAGGGGTTGAGATAGAGCGGATGAAAAAGTTATGTTGATGACCTGCTTAACGAACTTGCGCCTTGGTGAAAGATTCCACACAATAAACATGGATTTACCCTCCAAGGAGCTCGAGTGAGTTTGGCCAACGTCTATTCCAGGTACAGTGAAGACTTTCCCCTTCACCGTCACCTTGTGTATTAACCCTAAAGAGAAAAGCCACTATGGTTACCAAATACAACAATGATGCATGGGAAAACATTCAACAGTCCAATATATGTGCAAGAGCAGGGTAAATGAGCTCAAAATTGACTTGAGAAGGCCTACAAAGTGATCTTTATTTTATGAGTAGAACGAAATGACTACAGATTATTAACAGATACTTAACATAGAATAACAGAGATACAGTAAAACTGGTTTTCTATTCAATAACGAAATAAGTTGAAACTGTAAAATGCAGCAGAAAACAAGCTTGTTGGAATGGTGGTGGCTTATCTCTGAGAAGATATGTGACGTTTGCGCTCATTAGAAAGAAGATGATTACAATGAGGCTCTGGAGGCCTTTTTAAAATAAACAAGAGTGTCAAAAACCTAGACATCCAAAAACCTAACCCTAGGAGGTGAAGCGCCAAAATTCATGTGGGCCCCATTTGGGTAAGTCAGTACATAGACTTCTCGGGGTCGTCACTTTTGTATGATTATCCTAGACCATTCCCCCATAATGGCCACAAGGGTAATATCTTTCTATGGTACATCATCAATCTATCGAACGATTTTCATTACGAAAATGATTGTCCGATCTGAACCATTTTCCAAACTAGAAAATGCCTATCCATCAGAGATCTTGCGTCAGCTTCCAGACTGGAAGGTGACTTCCCAACCTAGACCAATTTATGAACTGGAAAATGACTACCCATAAATCAATAACATATCAGTGCTCCCTCCCAACCTAGGAGTAATATCTTCCTTTTCCAATAAGAAGTCATCTCCATGAGTACCACCTTGTCCTTTAAGTACGTAAAATTTTCATTTTTTACAGAGGCCTTACCAAAATATTTGTTATTTCCTCATCTGTGAAGATATACTGGAGAACCACTTCTCCCCTCTGGACTCTATCATGGAGAAAACAATACTTGATCTCAATGTGCTTCAACCTGTCATGGAACACCGGGATCTTTGAAAGCTTCACACACTATGATTATCACAATATATCACGGTCAAATACAACACCTGATCAAACAGTACAAAAACATCTTATAGAGCCACACCACTTCCATGAAAGAATCACAATTTGCAATACAATCGTCTTCTGCAGTGATGAGTGGAACATATATTTGTTTCCTATTATCCCGTGGCATCATGGAAAAGCTCAAACTAAAATATATCCAAGTAGAACTTATTTTATCATCTACACTCCCTGCCCAATGTGAATCGATAAATCCATGTAGTTGTATATCATAACTCAAATGTCCCACAAATAAAATATCCAACTAAGTATTCTCCAAATACATCAACGATCCAATCAATTTTCGATACAGTTATGAGTCTACTGGATCAGAGTCTCTCAACTTCTTTGAACCTGTCATCATGAGAGTTTGTCATGGATTTGCAATCCATCATCCCTAAATTCTGAAGAACCATTTCAATATACTTCCTCTTTCATAAGAAGTTTTCATCAGGCTTCTATTGTACATGAGAGGCTCTGCACCAAGTTTGCTTGAATCCATACAAGGTCTTCTTCCATATGCATATAAGGGTCTCTTTCTAGTATACCTCAAAACCTTGAGGTTTATCTACATACACTTCTTCTTCAATTACTCTCTTTGACAAGAACAATATTTACATTCTTCTGATGTAAAATCCAACCCATGGATATTGTAGGAGATATAATGGCTCAGGTAGAGGTATGTATGGTTACTGGAACAAGTTTTCATCATAGTCTTCTCCCTCCTTATGGGAGAACCCTCTAGCCCTGAGTCTCACCTTGTATCTATCAATGCTTATGTCTTTTTCACAATTTCTCACATACACTGTTCTTCATCACAACTTCCTTCCATTCCTTCAAACTGGTTCAAACTGGTTGTTTTGACTTTTCTTTCTTTCTTGGAATCTTCATGTTCTTCCTCATGTTTCTCTTCAATGTTGGAGTGCATGGAATATTCTATAGATTACATTCCCTTCTTTCCTGAAGGATCCAACTTTTTCCTTATGCCATAGGAACATAAATGTAGATGGAAAACAAAGGATATTCAAGGATTCTTTTCGAAGAATACTTCTTCTAGAGTCAAACTGAACACGTGCTTCTTATCATGGCTACTACTTCTAATGAAGAACATGGATAGATACCTCATAGTCTTTACAGTTTCTTATTCAATGGATCGCATCATTGGGGATTAGCTCCCTCCTAATCCCGAATTCATGTCTGAATGAGAAATATGCATGGTCTTATTTTGGAATTTTATGATCATCTCCCTCCATTTGAGAGAGTCCATGCTTCTGTTTGTTGCATCTCTCTTTTCTTTCTGCAAAGTGTCACAAGCTTGTTCTGGTTTACTTTTAATTCTTGACTTCCTTCGAGTCAGAATCCTCTGAGTCTCTTTAAGTTTGTTTCTATCTGTTCTGATTGCTACCCATCTGGCAGTTGTGTCATCCTTATAAACTTCTTCTATGACAACTTCCGCAAGGATTGTTCATCAAACATATTTCACAAGGGTACCTGCCCGGAACAAGAATAACAAGAGAAAACACGAAATATCTATCTAGAGGAGATGTTATTTCATCTTGCAAACAAGTACAATAAGTATATATATCAATAGTATTCATATGTATTCAGGTATTCATTACACTTAGCAATAATAGAATATTTCAAAGACTTCTTTCACAGATTGTAATGTAGCAACTACCACCCTTGATATATATAAATTTTAACAATTTAATCAAACTTGGAACCTGAAGCCTCACTGCTATGGAGGGTGTGCTTTTTCCTCTGAATTAAATGACCAAGATTACAGGTTGCACAAGGTCTTTAGTACTTTCCCTGCAAACACACTCATGTTTTTCTAGATGATATAACTTGGATAACATATACAAGTGCATACCTTTGAAGTCTTGTAGCATCGTCCAACTTGTCTTCCAATCTAAAACTAGATATCATCTTGACAAGAAGAGATTAGATTCAATGATTAGAACAAGATAGAAACTATGAAAATTTCAACTTTGATCACAAAATCAATTTGACCATAAGTCAACCTTTGACTTTGACTAGTGAACCTTTGACTTTGACTATTCAAACTTTGACTTTGACCAACAATTCAAACCTGACGTTTTTGCTAGCTGAGGGTACCAAGATGTGAGCTAGGCTAGGGCGCACTAAGATGTCAAGGAATTAGGTCAAATGCTTCACCAAAAGTGCCTGAACACAAGGGTTAGTGTTTGTTGCAACTGCATAATCAGAAAACCCAGTTGCAACTGTAATTGGTGCCACAACAAGTTTAACAAATAACTTCCCAATCTATCTTCAAGTGGTTATACTATCTAAAGATAGTGTGGGCCCATAACCTGTTAGAATAAAAGAGATGTGCCTTTTTTTCCATAGACAATATAGCAATATTATCACCCAACCATAGGCATGTAGCCACCCTCCATCACCTTTAACCTTGACATACATAATTATTTCGGAAGAAGAAACCAGTAACCAACCAAGATCGTGTATCTCTCTCTAAGGCTATCATACCAAACAAAAATTCCAAACCATAACCAAATCAGAAAATCCAAACCATAACCAAATACCAAATCCTAGTTGAAGTAGCTGCAACTGCACTCCCGCTCCAAACTTGTGCACCACTAGTATTTATGCAGTTATGAGTGTGAATGACAAATGAGATCTAGTGCCCTCTTATTTATAGTGCTCTTTATCACTTGTCCAAGCTGAATTCTTCTTTTAGAGGTTAACACTTAAATATTAATTCTTTTATTGAGCTGACATGTCTTCTAGGGTTTCTACACATCTGTTTAGGGTTTCTCTTTCTTTTTGGAATATTCTAGTCTCGTCAAAGGTTACATGTAAAGGTTAATACCTCTTGTAGCTACCATAATATCAACACTAGGAACAAACACACGTTCTTTCTGAGAAGGTATGGGCGCCCAATCTCATGGATTTTAAGTCACAAGAGCATGTGTGTGATCTTAATGCAATGGATATAACATTTATTTTAGACCAAAAATCTTTATGAATAAATATGTATAGGGGTTTGGGGACAACTAGGACATAAGGGATTAGTATTGAAAGTGTTTTGAAGAATAGAGAAATAGTTAGAGCACCAATATGTGGGTGCAAGGGTTGTGGATCCTTTAAAAAGAGGTATATGCATAGTGCACTTAGGGCTCGAGTGTGGAGGGGGTTAAGGGTTGAGTATAGGTTATTCCTAGGATTAGATGGAGCTAGGGGGTCTAGTTCATGGCCTATGTCATGTTCTAGGTCATGTTCTAGGTCATGTTCATGTTCATGGTCATGGTATAGGTCTAGGTAATGGTCTAGCTCTAGATCTAGGTCTATGTTGTGGTCTAGGTCATGGTCCAGGTCTATATCTAGGTCTATGTCATGTTCTATATAATGGTCATATTATAGATATAGGTCATGGTCTAGGTATTTCCATGTATAGGTCTAGGTCTAGGTCTTGACATGTCTAGGTCAAGACCATTTCTTGCCTTGCGATGTAGAGAGGGGAGTGTAGAGAGAGGAAGAAAGAGAGTGCGAGAGGGGGAGAGATGAAGACACAAAGAGTGTGTGAGAGTGAGGGAGAGGTAGAGAAAGAGGGGGGGTAGAGAGAGAGTGAGAGGAAGGGGAGGGAGAGACGGAACTAAGGTTAGATAGAGGAAAAGAGAGCAAGGTGGGGAGAACAAGGGAGAGAGAGGAGGGGGATATGATGAATGAGATAGAAAGGGTTAGATGTAAGAGGTAATGAGAGAAGGGGGGTAGAGATGGATTGTTTAAGAGTGTGAGA